>JAHIAM010003781.1:0-38524 GCA_021605205.1 Aegilops longissima
ACATACAATATACATTATATATATATATATATATTTGACAAAAATTAAACTAATAAAAGTGAAAAAAAAAATAAAGGCCGTGGCGTGGGGCTAGATAGGATGCGGTGGGGGGCCCGGCCTTGGGGGGTTGAGGCGGGGCCCGGGGCCTGCAGGGGGAGCAGGGCCGCTCGGGAGGCAGCCCAGGGCAGCCGGCTCGGGGGCCAAGGGCAGCCGAGTTGAGGTGGCCCGGCCCGGCCGGGAACCAGTGGGCAACCGGCGTCGAGGGGGTCGCCGGGGGGCGATGAGATTCTGAATTTTGCAAAGTGTTTGCTTATATCAAAACCTTTGGTCGGTTCATAAACCAACGGGACTAATCCCTTTAGTCGGTTGGTGCCCCAGGGGAACTCTTTTCGGCATCCCAAAGGCGAGGCGGCCTTTGGTAGGGTGCCCGAACCGTCAATCTCCCTTTAGTCGGTTGGTGCCACAACGGACCAAAAAGGCCCCATGCTGCGGTCGGGGCCAAAGTTTAGTCCCACCTTAAACCCTTTTATAATTGGCCTCTCAACCTCATCTCCATTCCACGGGCCTTTTTCTTTTTAATTCTTTGGCCTCTGGACTGAATCTGGATGGATGGGTTTCTAGTCGTAAGGTTGGGTGGCCCGATGGGTGGCTATTTTTTTTTTTTGTTTTCTTTACTTATTGGCTATTTTTTATTTTTCAGTTTTTTGTTTTTTTTTCTGCATTATTTATTTTCTTTTGTTTTTTGCTTTATTTTTAATTCTTTTTGCTTTTAGTTTTAGGAAAATTATAAACTTTCTGTTAGTGCCATTACTTTTCAAATTTGAAAACACTTTTTTGTTTTTGTTTTTTTCTTGCTTTATTTATTTTATTTTGTTTCTACTTAAAAAAATACTTATTGTTGTTTTTTGTTTTGATTTCTCATTATTTATTTTCTTTTGTTTTTCTTTATTTTTCAATTCTTTTTGCTTTTAGTTTTAGGAAAATTATAAACTTTCATTAGTGCCATTAGTTTTCAAATTTAAAACCTATTTTTTTTTTTTTTTTTCTTGCTTTATTTATTTTATTTTTTTCTTACCAAAAAACTTATTGTTGCTATTTTTAATTATTGAGGCGAACCATAAGACATTAAAGCATTTAATGAACTCGAAAAAGTTGAAAGTTGGCATGGTATCATACTAAATCGGTTACAAAGTTGGCATGGTATCATCATAATATTCGGGAAAAAGTCTTCACTTTTTCTTTTGGGTCATTCCATTGCCCAAATGGATAATCTTCATCGTTTTCGGGATCTGGGGTCAGGGGCACATAGTTATTTACTCTTCTTCTTGCGTCTTCCATCTAATTTTCTCCGTGCCTCGTCAAACATTATAGTGTGGCATGAAACCCTTGTAAACGGTGGGTGGGAGTTTTCCGGTGAGGTAAGACTTCGTATTCCCAATATGGGCATGGACAACCTAAAACCATTCTTCTTGTTTGCCTCAGCCCAGAAAATCATGCCTATAATGTACTGGAGGTGTGTCTTGAACCTACATCCATTCCGGTTCATCTGCATTAATTATATAATTAAGTGTGTCAAAAATCATTACAAAACATCATGAATAGATAATTAAGTGACCAAATTAATGAAGTTCATCATCACATTAAAACCAAAGTACATACATAGTTCTCATCTAACAACATAAAGCTTGCGACATCTAAATTAAAAACCATACTGAAACTATAAAACATTTCAATCCGAAAACAAATGGATCATAATACAAACCAATTAACAGATCCGCGGCATAATGATACCAAGCCTCGGTATGAATGGCATATTTTCTAATCTTTCTAATCTTCAAGCGCTTGCATCCATCTTGATCTTGTGATCATCGGCGACATCCGCCTGCAACTCAATATCATCTTCTCCTCCTCAATTTTTCTAATTTTTCCTTCAACAAATTGTTTTCTTCTTCCTAAATTTAACCTCTACAATAGGTCGGTTGGAATTTCGGTTCCAACCTCCTAGATAAATAAAATCTATGTCCGTTGGTTGGCATAATTGTCATAAACAATAAATGAACCAATAGTTATGAAAAGAAATATATACCCATCGAATCATAGAGGGGGCGAGGGCGGGCCAAAACCCTTATAAGATGCAATAATAAAATAAAAATTATACAAGTATCTTATAAACATACAAGTAAAATTTTTCCTTTGGAAAGAAATAATAAGAACAAGATCCCGGTGGTGCCGGGGCCAGATCGGCGTGGGCGTCGGCGCAGTGAAAGGGGTGCAGGGGCGTGGGCCGCTAAGCCTAGACAAATTAAGGAAAATGGGCTTGGAGGTCAGGCTTGGAAGGCAAGTGTGTGGCTCGGGCATTCCCAGAACACCTCCCTTGCATAGGAGGTGAGCTAAAACACCACAAAGCTCTCCCCTCGCCGCCCGAATCAGATCCGGCAGTGCTCGCTCGGGGGAGGGTTATATAGGCAACTAATTGGTCCCGGTTGGTGGCGTGAACCCGGGACTAAAACCTTTTGGTCCCGGTTCGTCCCACCCCGGGACCAATTTTGGCGGGGCGAGGCCCATTGGTCCTTCGTCCCCCCGGGACCAAAGGTCAACAACCGGGACCAATGGCCCCTGGCCCGGCCCCGGGTCCGAAGGGTCAATGCCCCATTTCGGTTAATTGAACCCGGGATAATGTGAAACTGGACCATGCCTTTTTCTATTGTGATATTAATTTTGAGGAAAAAACAATGTAGAGGTAGGTGGGCGGCCCAGACCCTTAAATAACTTCGGATCCATATAGTGGGGCCCACCATGCTTTCCTTTTCCATCCCGTCGATCACGCCGTCGATCACGGGAGTAGTTGCCGTTACATTACACAATTGGGATCGTGCTAATCCATTGTTCCTAATCCCTACGATTGAGGAACACGTTCTGCCTCGATTCAGCGAGGCAAATATAGATCGCGAATTGGCCCGGGGAGATTACGGCGACCTGGAGACAACCTCGTATAATCTCAACCTCCTCGCACGTAAATGCGTCTAGATCGCCTCCTGCGGGGTGGTAAACGGCTCCGCCCATCCCCCGCCACAAAAACCCGAAAGATCAAATTCTCCGCTTTGGGCCGCCCTCGGCGAACTAATGACAACACATCATAAACTTCTTTCATCTTAAATGAGATCAAGTAAGTTGTCCTCCTTACCTCCGGCCTTCATAGGAACTAGTTCCCCATCTTGTTCTTTCATGGACTTAGGTTTACCACATAGTTTCAACTAGCTAGTATCAACTCGACTAGATGCGTTACGACCCGGAAAGGCGTACATGAACTAAATCTTTCATTTAGGGGTAGAATAGAAAAGCAATTCTCCCATGCCGGGAATTACCGTGCATGGAAGAACGATTGATTTTTCTTGAAGATCCGATGCATATTTGTGTTTATGACAAAGAACTTTAAAAGCGAGACCACTTTTGAATATATTTTAACAAGTTTGAAGATTCATTATGATACACAATGGAACAAAGGGAGCCATAGTGTTAGTTAGATTTTTTTTTCTTTGAAATAGAATCAACATTATTAAAAAATTGCATGGAACTAAAACAATTATACAAAACAAGTTTGAAGCATGGTTATTTAGTTGTCTAAAACTAATTTTCAAAAATATATTCAATATTAGTCTTGTTTTAAAGATCTTTTCGAAAAAAACAATTATACAAACAAAATGTAAATCAAACTTTCCTTGAAAAAATAATTGTAGTTACTTTTTATTGCTGCGAAAAAGTTTTATATTTGGGTGTTTGCCTTTCTTGTCGATCTTGTCGACTAAAACAATTATACAACACACTTGGGTGCATGTTGCTTTATACATGGTGTTAGTTTATATTTGCATTAGTGTTATTTTTGCATTTTTGTTTCTTTCTGCGAGAAAGTTTATATTTTGCATGTCTATTTTATTTTTTGCATTTGTTTGGCAAATGTAATGAATTTTATATTTTCTTTCTTGGATGGATGAGCTGAATGGAGAAATAGTTGCCCATTGAAAAATGGTGCAAACTTTGCCGCTCTTCGGCGGTCAGCAGCTAAAGTTGGTGATACAAATTACGCGACATCTTTCTGGTTACCATCTATTAAGATCGTACCCTTGATTAGGTATATGATTGAAATTTTGATGCCAACAAGTCGATTCATTATACAAGAGCAGGTTGGGGGTGACTCTCGGTGCGGTGAAGCGTGGGTGCATCTTTAACCTCGAAGCAAGGACTCTTGCCCGGACATTACGATTGAAGAAGAAGAGGACATGAAGGGCGGGTGCATACAATTTCTAAGACATCGAAAACATAGTGATAGATAATCTCCCGGAGAACATAATTAAAGTAAAGCCACCGGCGTGATTTTCTTGGAAAGGTGTTGTTCCTTTAGGAAAATTATTGCTCCATAAAGCAAGGGTGCCAAAGCGTACCACTTTGGTCCATGATGGAAACATATTTCAAAGATTCTGGAATGCCTTCACCCTCGTGTTCTACTTGATTGCCCTCCATAGTCAAGAAAACCAAACATCCGTAATGGCGAAGGCAATTTGGCTCTTTGCAGAACAAATGGGGCCTCTTGCATAATGTCAATTATTATATCATTGCAATTTTATGTGATGTATTGAACTAACTCTCAATCCTTATATTTTTTGTAGTACTTGTCTTTGGGAGAAGGTGCAATCGCCGAGGCGATTGGCCTATAATCCCAACTTGTCCCCAACCTCTTATGAGGCCTGGACCGAAGGTGCAGCCACTAGGAGAGATCGATTCGGCTATGACAATGGTTGACCGTGGTAGGAAGGTAAGTCATTGTTTCTTTTTTAAATATTTTGTAACTAAATAATATTTATATTTAATTCATCACATGTACTTCAATATATTTGCAGATCGAAAATAATACCCAAGAGTATAGGGCCAGGGCCCAAAATCCCATGTAATGTGCCGCCAAGAAAAAACCAAACCTGCAAATGGAAGCAAAAAGAAATTAAACAGCCCCAAGTAAGATTTGATGGAGCTTCTAATGAAGCAGTGCATGGACTTCAACACACCCGGATGGGCAAATCCTTGATCAAGTTGCTGAGGTGTCACACCATAACATAATAGTTTATAGTTTGTTCCCTTTTAAACAATGCGGCATTCTTAACTTTATATATCTATTGGAGGTTGTTGGAAAATGAACAAATCAGGTGTCATGTACAAACCAAATGCTGCCGTGCCATCCGTGGAACAATGATGTGGATCAAGAAGTGGATTCGTTCGAAACGGTCCATATGAAAAGAAGGAATTTTACAAGGATGACAAGACTTGGAAAGCCTTCATTGACATGGCGCAGCCTGATGAAATTTCCCCATAAAACCGTCACGGTACTATGTATATATATTTCTGTCTATAATTTTCTCCTTCAATTTTTCACGGGCTGAAATGTTCACCATTTTGTTTGCCAACAGAAAACCCGAGCAAAGATGAATGGACACAAAAGGCTTCACCTATTAAGCATAATGATGAATGTGGCGCTAAAACCAAAACCCTTGGGTTTGGTAATTCTACACAAGCACCTTCATCGGACATAGACATTTGTCCATCTTCTCCAACAAGTTAATGGCTAAAGGCGAATGGAAAAAAGGGTGCAACGTCGATAAGGATGAGGAAGTTATGTCCGGTGGCGGGAGCGGGGTTCCCAAAATTTGAATCCCCCTTGAAAAGCCCAGCGGTACCAAACCAGGGGAAACCCTCCGGTACCCGTTACGCTAGTAAAGGTATCGTAACTAACATTCTTGGTTTGTTGTATACTCCGAATGCATATGATCACCATTGTTGGCGTTCATATTATTTCATGGAGCTCTCTTTTCTGAAATTGATGAGCGGAGGGTGTGGCGGAAAGTTGGCTGGAAATAATTGAGGCTGTTTCATTTGTCGAGTTAGCTTCTAGCAGAAAGAATAAGGGAAGAAAGTTTTTGCGTGAAGGCGTGGCATATCTCGACTTGAAAGGAATCGACCGATACTAACTCATAGATGGCTCCGGACGATGTAAGTACTAATTGCATGTTTTGTTATTTAAATTGTCAATAATCTATGTCTCAACTTTCAACATGTAATGCCCGATATTCTATGAAGGTTATTGATGCTTATATGGGACATTTGGAGCTTTGCGTTGGTCATGATCGTTACCTCTTCCGGCGTGGAGGTCCAGATTCACTTTAATCGTGCTATCGCACAAAAGCGATCCATTGCCGTCATTGCAACATGGACGATGCTCTGTCCAAAGCTGGAACGTTAATAGAGTCACCAAAAAGAGTATCTTTGCGTGATAAGGTATGTTATGTTTGTAATTCTTCCTTAAGGACATTTCATCTAGTAACGTTTGATCCATAATTGGTTTTTGCCTTTGTAGGCGTATATCGTGTTAAATATCGAAAATGCCCTTTGGATGACCATGGTCATGCACTTGATCAACAAGAATTCCAAGTTCTCGATTCCTCTATCCTTGGAAGGCGGAAAAGACTATAAAGCTTGGTAATATAACCAACTTTTTGTACCATTGGTCCTACATGTTTTATGATTCTTCTTTAACAATATCCTATTTATAGCGAATGGCTATAGCAAAATATCTGGAAAGCAAATCTTATTACCCGGGAAATATCCGGACGTAAGTAAGTGGCCTATCAAGGGTATGACATCTGACAAGAGGATGGGTGAGTTAGTAGGACATCATGCACATTCAAACAACAATACACATTTAAGTATTGCCCCTGCTAATGTTTGCATATATAAGGAACTCTTGTGGCCTTTTGTCCTGGAATTTAGAGCATTGGGGGGGACCGAATATTTGGCCATTTTCCAGGTATCTTTATTTATGTTTGTAAATAGCTACTATGGTGGTGTACAAAATTGGTTCATGTAACCCTGTAGGTCATTTTTCAGGCCACCGTTGGCCAAAAGGAGAAGGCGTTTAAAGCCAAGTTGATTATGTCACCTTGAACACGATGGAGTGTGGAAGAACAAAATTCCGAAATCGCAAGGAAAAGGCGTGCTGAAGAATTCATCTGCATGCAAGAGTCAAGTTTTAGTGCTTTGGTTTAGTCCGGTCGAAGGTTTAAGGCATGATTATCTTAAGGTTTCTATGTTTTTATGTAATAAACTGGGCATCTCGAATATTGTGACACATACATGTGTATGTTATGTCAAACAATAGGCTCGTCCGGACAATTCGGTCATACAATTAAGCTCGGGAGAAGACAATTTGGTCGTACCAATAAAGTTTTGGCTTCAACTATCATTTGTTCTTGCTTAATATTTTTCGTTCTCCAATTTTTTATAATTGTATTTATCACATTCATAGTATTCACATTCTATTTTTCTCTTGGCTGCTCTCCAAGTTTCATATTAAAATTTTCACATTATTTACGTTTTTAAAAACTCTATCAAACTTTTGCCTTCTTAGCTATCGCATGTCATCCTCTTGCATAATCTCCTGGTAATTCCCCTCATCACATGATTATGAAAAGTACTCATATTAGCTATGTAAATATATCGAGGAAGAGCATTAACAGATGAAAATTAGTCATGTCATTTCGTTGGCTCTATCGCGTGTTATCCGGCATCATGTTTTTCTATTTTTGTGTCACAAGCCCCCTATTTTATTGTACTTATAATTACCTTTTGGGCGTGATTAATTGAGGATGGAGCGATGGGGGCCTCGAATTTCAGGTGCGGTTGTAAATTACCGTGCATGCATGGCTGGGTTAGTTGCATTATCAAAAGGACTAGTTGGGCCATCATTTGAATATATGGAAACAACGGATGGTTGATTAGAACAGCAGTGGTTCCCCCTTTTCCGTTTGCTTCAAATCCTTGCCCTCTCTCTCCATTTAGCCTCCAAATCTCCACGGATAAAGCATGGCCAGCGAGCTGGGCGTCGAGGCGGCTTCTGGCGAGAAAGGGTTGGCGACCCAAAGTTAGGTCGAACCAAGGTCTGGGTAGGTGGGGGATTCGGGAAAGGAGGAGCAGGGGTCAGTGGAACAGGGGAGGGGGTTTCGTGGGGGAAGAACCGGCCTAGGGTTTCTTCCGTGCTACACTTTGGTGGCAAAAAGGTAAGTTCTTTACCGTTGTTCTTTACATCCAACATTGTAAGCCCACAAATCATGACCGTGGCCCTTACAAGCTCCATCTATTTGGTCATCGGAAACTCCGGGTGGCCGGTGTGCATAAATCAGAACAATTTTGACAAGCGCATTAGTGGGTTGTGTGTTTGAGGTTAGTGTCGAGCATGATCTTCAAACTATACGCTACTACGGTGGCTGCAAAAAAAGTTCGGTGTTTAATGCTTTTGGTGACAAGTTCAATTATAAATTGACTTGGTTGCTCATGATTTATTTAGGATGATGTCACTTCGAGTATGTTGTATGGGTTGATGGGGAGTGGGATAGCAAAGCAAAATCGGTCATTAAGTATCTTGCCATGAAGAACAAAAGCTGGAGACTAAGATTACAGAATGTGAAGCTGAAATTAAAAGGAATGAGAAAGAAAAAGGGGCAATGGTTAAGATGCACAAGGAAATATTGGTCTATAGGGATAGGATTTTAGGATTTGGAGGTCTTTCTATCTTGGCCTGCTTGCCACTATAATTGCTGTCATAGTTACCAAGTAGATTGTTCATAAAGTTATTGACATCATTGTAGTTGACATGATGAAATCACGATGAATTATTTGCTATTCAGTTTATGGGCAAAGTGTAATAGACATTGCAGCAGAAATAACATGGGGCCATCATGATTGGTAGACAATGCACTTTTGGCATGTTCTACATTTGGCGGAACCAACCATTTGTCATGTTCTATATTTGGTAAGTGATGCACATGGGCACATCACATAACGCCTACCGATTTGTGCAGCAGCCCACTTCATTGTCTTGTTGCAACATAGGAGCAACTTCTAGCAACCAAACACCTTTGATTCAACAACGAAGCAAAAAAACAGTACATAAATATTCTAAAATTTAACTAAACTTCACACTTAGGGTGGCGTTAGATATTCAGTTCTTTGACAAAGAACCCGACCAAACCTTACGATTCCATAACTTATAAATTACGGAGAAAAACACCTAACCAACATCAAGCCCATTTTTTTTGATCAAAGAAGGGCTTGCCTTCAATTTTCATTCTTGAAAACCACCAAAGTTCACAACCAAGTTCAGTCTAAAAGAAGGCCAACAAGGAAAACAGCGCAATGACCCAAACAAGTTCTGGGATGACACAATCCACCCCCGATCATTATTACATCAAAAACAAGCATGGAGCTGAAGGGCCTAGTAGCAACTAGGAGAACACAAACTTATATATTGAAACATATAACAGCATACCAAAGATAACCAACAGCTTCCTCCTCCTTACAGCCATGGCATCTTCACTTCTTCAGAAATTTGGGCGGCGTGGCGGCGCACCCAGGAAGCCTTCTTCTTGACCGCCGTCCTTTTCGGCAGCTGCGCCACGGATCTGAGCCACCTGATCTGAGCCACCTCCTCTTCTTCCACCTTCACTATGTCGAGTGCGGGGAAGGAGCTCGGCGTCGAGGGCATTGTTTTGCCACCCTCGGGCGGAACCCTTCCATCTGCATGGCGTCCTCCTCGCCCTCCTCGGGGTCATCGAGGGATGAGCGTTACCTCGTCCACATCGTCCTCCCGATGCCAGACCCCAACGGGGCCAGGCTTGACGCGTGGGCGGACTGGAGTCGAGAATCAAAGGCCGGGGGAAAGCGAGCTCGGCGTCGGCCTCCGCCCTCGATCGGCAGCGTCTTTGGAATCTGGCCGCCGTCATGGTGGTGCGGTACATCCACCACCTTGCCGCTGAATAGGGTCGCTCATCGTGGCCTCCGCATTGCCAGGGCAGGGAGGAGAGCGGCGGGATGCCGGCCGTGGGGGGCCTTCTCGGCGTCGGTGAGGACTTTGGAGGCCCGCATGGTTGACCAACATCTCCGTCTTTGGGGAACCAGCCGCACCCTCCATCAAACGGCCCCACCCTCGTCATCGGGCGAGCTTCATCATCGCTCTCTGCCAAGGATTTTTCTCCATGGGCCCGGCTGCCGTTGGCCGGCGAGGTTTTGTCGATCTAATGTAGGTGGGGATAAGGGGAGTTGAACCGGCCTTGGTGGGTGGGTGAATGTGTGGTGGGGAGTGGTAAATTAGGTGATTTAATGGTAGTTAGGGGCGTGGGGAGGAAATGTACAATATTCTTTCTAATTTATGACTAATTTATTTGGGTTGGATTTTGTTGTTTATTTAGAGATGTAAAATTTGACCTCCCACTAAATAAAGTGTCGATCGAGTTGCTACAACTAGATGATGCCCAGCATTGCTCGGGAACGTGTTAAAACCAATTCATAAATTAGTGCTTCAAACCAATGAAAACAAATGTAAGAGTTTTACATGTTAAAAATGATAAAACTTAAAAAAAAGTGTGTGGCAAAATGATGTATAAAAGAAAAAAAATCCCCACAACTAGAAGACATAATGTGAAAAGGATATACTGCCCTGTTCACTCGATTCATCCGTACAAAATTGAAGCAAGTGTTCTACACTTCTTCCTTCTCCACTAATTACGCACATCAAGAAGACAAGATAAGTTAATGAGCGATAAATTTTCAATAATCCGAATGCATACAAACACTTACTTCTGATTTAGTTTGCATTTCTTGCTTACGTTTAGTGTGTCCTAGCAATTTGCAAAGCGCCGGGGTTTTCAACTCATCAAAGAAGTGGTCTACCATTTTTTAAAGACAGGGGGTTCTCATTTACCTTTGTTGCACCTTTGCTTGACACTTTCATAGGATCTTTAACTGCGACCATGTTGCCTTCACCATCGTCTACATATTCAACTGCACACTTTAAGTCATTTATATTCTTGCTCAAATTTCCTTGAGCATCATGTGACTCTTAGCTATCACAGCCTTCAAACTATCGTTTGATCCCACAAAGCTGGTTGTTTGCATGCCGCATGCAAACCCGATGCTAACACACTTGACCGGCTATATTTCATTCTTTCCTCCCCGTCCAACCATATCCCAACAGATCCTTGGCGCCTCAGGCAGTCCCAACCTTGCTTGTTTGTGAAAAGAAGAACTAAACACTTTGGTATTTCAGATATGTTCAAGTACTTGATGCGTGGAATATGTGTTTGCAAAGGTGAACCCTTTCGAATCATTCTTGCAGCTGCAGTATAGGTTCTGGAATTTTGCTATGTACTCCACCCAAAACAACTATTCGGTTATTCTTCTAGGCCCACGATGTCTTTGTTGTGATCCGTCTCCACTTAATTTCTACAATCTCCATGCCATCAATTTTTGTAAGATCATCTTGCAACATATAGAAGTTTGCTGGAGTGAAGGCGTGAAAGCCTATCTCAAGTTCCCCGAGCTAATGGCGGCACGGTAAACTTCTGTGAGGGCGTGCAGTCATCTCGGCCCTCGTTTTCCGGGATCATTCAGCGGCGTTCTCATAATGCAAAATCATATCCACCGGTCATTTCACCGTCTAGGTGGAGGTGAAGAGCATGAGTTTAGGCTTTCACTCCCTTGGTTGCTTTTCATGCCAAGCCAAAACCCCTTGTCGGATAAGCCGGCCCCAAGTCTCCTCTTCTTATACATCCGTCTCAAATTTTTGTTTTTTTATTGCCATCTTTTGGTAGCGTATCTCTCCTCAAACGTGGCCGTGGGCGTGTTAATCTGAAGGGTTCGTAACTCCTTCAAGGACTTGGGGTGAGGTGAATCTTCATATTTTTTCTATATGCCCCGTACATATCGGTTGCCACCGTCCGGCAAGACTTCCAAATTGCCCTTGATCCCAGCGATTTCGGTTTGGTGATTACACTCTTGGCATCTTTTGACACATGGACCTCAAAAAATCGCAGCAGCCACATTATGCTGTTCCGGTCAAATAAAACTATGGCACAACCAAAAATAGGGTCTTCCTGTGATTGTTAAGACCGACAAAAGGTATGAATGGCATACCGTGAGGTTCATCTTATGCGTCTTTGTCAAATACAAGCTTCATGAAAGTCCTCATAGTCATGAGGAGGTAAGTCACACGAACATCCTATTCAAGTGTCCTTCCTTATCTAGCATGTACTCGAAAAAGAAGCTAGGATCATACATTTCCCTCTTGGCCATGATGCCTATGGCTGGAGGCGTCACCTTTTAAAGCAGCTTCCTCTTCTCCCGGCACAAATGTTGCATATTTCACAGGTAAAACCAACACCGCCATACCATACATGTTTCGATGAGGAATCCATCATGTCGTGAATTCTAATCCTGCAGCTCCCATGGACATTATCTCATTTCGAAACTCTATGATTTTCCGTGGGACCAATGAAAGGTACCTCATCCGGTCCTGCCAACATATGGCTATGCTTGTCCTCAAAACTTGCCAAATACCAAAGCTTTTTGGTCAAGCTTGGCGGTCGGGTGTCCCGCAAAAGCAGCGTGTCCCGCTATGAGCGGCAGTTGTGCCCTTCCTCGGTTAGCAACTTGTCACCGTTTCCCTTATGCGGAACAAACAAACTTCCTATAACTCATAAGATGTGCCTCGGTTTTGGTATACGACCTTATTCTTCCTAATGCTGAAACCTTTAGCTCTAGCATAGCTGTTGTAGAAATCATCGCAGCATCATGAGTCATAAAAAGTCATGTCCATTATCGCATGAACATATCCCTCTTATCATACCATGATATCTTGGACATTCATTACCCCACCATCATCATCCACAATCAAAACATAGCCATGAAAACTGTTTTGTATGGTTTAACATTACTTTCATAGAACATTGATTACACAAATACCTCACTCATGGGCGGCGACTTGAATCCCCAAAATCAGGTGCATCGATGATTAAATCGTTAAAGGCCTTCTCCGTCGGATTCACCAATAATAAATTCGCCATTATGACATTGAAATGAACTGAAAAATACAACACAAAGACATAATTACTTATCATATAATATTCGAATGAATTCAATTTGCATGCCAATAAAGTTTTTCCTTACGTGCGACTAATGTAATCTTCATTTGAGAGCTCAATTGTTTTTCCACCATCATCATGCTCATCCATCTACAAATTTTCAACACAAAAATATAATGTTGTAGGATGGCACCAAAAAATTAAACATGGTAATCCACTCATTAAAATCTTCCCATTGTTCCCATTCCATTGATTTCCAAGATCTGAATTGTCATCATCGACCAATTTTCTATCCGATCTTTCATCAGTTCTCCAAACTCCATGACTACCATCATATCTTAACTCCTCGTCCGCCATTTCCTACAACAAATGATGAAAACATTATCAATGATGAAGTATCAACACATAGCTCACGATCCGTATGTTATGTAAATAACCCCAACCGGGGTTTCAGGATCGCCAAACCAAGTCGGGGAAGATGGCCACGGCACCCGTCGTGATCACTTTCAATCGCGAGGGCAGCACTACAAAACCTAGCTAGATCTGTGATTACCTCCCCGGATACCTAGGTTAGCCCAACATCAAATAATGATAGTCTGGTGTACCCGGTAACCGGCAACGGCCTTCGTGAACCCTACTGAAGAAACCCGGATCACGAGGATCAGCACTACGGAACAAGATCCCCGATTGCATGCGCCGCCGGGTAGGTAGGTTACCCTCCCGCTAGGCTAACACTATCTCGGGGCGGCGGTTCATTCGATGTTGCTGGCGAGACTGAGGGTGCGGGGGATGCAGGATCTCGGTACAAATTTGGAGATTCATGATGTTTGCGCCCTTTGGCGGCGAGATCGCCCGATGACTAGATAAGGGCGGAGATCTACGCGTGAATTATGGAGCTGCGTGAATGATTGGATCGGTGGGTCCCTCTTGGTGGGGGGTCGTGTGATGTTTTTTGGACCGGTCCTTCGTGTCCAATCCAGGCCTTCTGAGGGCTTGGCAGGGCTAAACAGGGCTTGGATCGGGCTCTGACGGGCTGGAAAAAAACAAACTTCCGGGGACAAAAATACCCTCGGAAATTGGGTTAGGGGGGCACGGGCAGGGCTCCATATTTGCTCTATAGAGATGTCACCGATCGCCACCGGCGCCCAAGGTCAAGAGATCAAGCCCCGGAATCAAAGCGTAAAATAGGAGTACAAGTGGCCAAATTAAACTTGTGAAGATTCAAAACTGCCGTTGCTAAAGAAGCATGGGTCGATGTCGGTCTTTCTATCATTGAGGATGGTAAGATAACTGGAGGGATTGTTCACTAAAACGCCCCATTTCGCTTTGTGCCTTGGGACAAGTGGATGAGAATCTAACCGAGCATATGGTTATGAGCGAATAGGATGATCCAAAGCTCGGCTTTTTCCAAATGAAGGATCATTATCACATGTGGCCAAGTATTTGCTGCCCCTCACCGTCGGGCAATTCATGATTGGGACACTCTGGAATAGCCCTATAGAGTGCCCGGGACACCGGCAAAGGCTAAAAAACCGCCCGCAACGCCTTTGGGTGTCACCTTGGCAAAAGGCACCCGGGTACACCTCTTGACAAACGGAAATTTGCCGAGAAACCCTAACGAGCCGGCAAACCCTTTGCGAGAGCTAAACAACCCGTGTCCAAAATAAAAGCCTAACGGATAAGTCCGTTAGCTCCGGTTTTGGGACCCGTAAACTTTGCGAGACCCTCTTGGCAAAAGAAATACTAGGAGGTGACCGGTGATTGTCGACATCTTGGTCCATGACAGGGCGAGCCCGACTTTAAAGCCACTCTGGCAAAGGGAACCGATAGGAGGCTTCACATATCGCCTCGACATGTGGGCCCCGACCCGGGCCGAGGCCAACTTTGCGGAAAAACTCCGGCAAAGAAAACAATGGGAGGCGACATGTCACCTCGACATGTGGAGTCCGACAACGGGCCGAGGCCAACTTTGCAAAGATAACCCGGTAGGAGGTGACATGTGTCACCTCGACATGTGGACCACGGCGGGGGGCCAACTTTGCCGAAGGACCTCTTGGCAAAGGGAACCCGATAGGAGGCTGACACGTGTCATCTCGACATCGGGACCACAAGAGCCCGAGGCCAACTTTGCGGAGCACCTCGGAAAAGAAAACCACTAGGAGGTGACATGTTCACCTCGACATGTGGGACCAAGAGAACAGGGGGCCAACTTTGCCGAGACCCCCTCTCGGAAAGGAAACCCTAAGAGGCCAAGGGCCCTTTGCGAGGCCGGCCTCGGCAATCCTTTTCCCTTCAAGGCCTCTCGGCAAAGTTGTCGAGGCACCATAGGTTATTTCGTTTCCGGAGGCCTCTCGGTAAAGGTGTCAGTTCTCTTGGTTGGTACACATTTACCGGAGGCCTCTCGGTAAAAGTGCTCTGGTCTAGTTTCACGGTCATTGCGAGAGCCACCCTCGGTAATGGTGTGGAAACCTTTTTCCCTTTTCTGTTTCTTTCTGCGATGAAACATATACAGCAGCAAATATTCACACATAGAACATGTCACATATAGGCATCATTGAACAAAAGCAATGATTGATTCTGAAAAAAATTCCACATAAAAGCAATAGTGCATAAAAGGTGAAATAGTAGTGAAGACACTGACTACCAAAGTTTACAAGTCTCAAGATGCAAGAGTTCTCAACATACAAGGAACAGTTTCAAACATAACATAACATAAAGTTCAGCGATTTTGGAGATCGGTGATAACATCAACATTAGAAGGCATCATTCCGTTTGCTGCCCCAACTCCACCAACAGGGTGGAACTACGGAACATTGTTAGCCCTTGTGATGGGTTGAGCTGTGATTGATTGACCCAATAGTGAGATGAATGCATATGGTAATAAAATGGTGATAGAAATAGTTTGAGCGAAACTCACAATGTTCCACTCTGGCGTCGGTGGCATCCCTGATTGGCCTTGCATGGAATAAAATTGGCCACCATATGTTGTAAAGACTTCACTAGATCATCTTGTGCCTTCACTTGGCCCATTTTCATCTCGTTCTTTCTCGGTGTCAATCGATCGAGTCTACAATATAATGCAAATGTCATTCAAGTTGAAATGCAAATATGAGGACCATGAAGGATCAATGAAGAAGCACTAACCGAATATCCTCAATAATGCTCACGAAATGTATGCGTGGCGCTTACGGTAGGAGAGAAACTAGTACTCATAGCCGAAGCGTGTTGACTCTCGAAGGGAGGAGGTTATACAGAATCAAGGTGAAGCACCATCCGGCCATTTGGTGTCTTTGCCCAGCAATGGCCACAAGAGGAATCAAGCGGTAACGTGAGGATCAGCGTTAGGCCCGTCCGTCTCCTTCAATTTTTGGTGTAGTTATCTCCATCGGCGGGCTTTAGAAGCTGATCCGGTCCCTCTCCGGGTGGAAGGGTCCTTATCCTTTTGTCTTTGAGTGCCTTGATGGTCCATGCCTCGAAGTAAGTGATATCCTTGCCGGTGTCTTCTTTACGAAAAAAGGAAACCCAAACAATCAAGGAATGCTCACAAATGAAAGAAACATGATGAAAAGAAAAGGATGTGGTTTCCAATGTTTTGCACTAAGAAAAATGCCTTTAGTGGGCACCTATTTTATAAATGGCGCCTATAGGTGCACCACTATTACTCGCCACTAGTAACAAATACTAATGGCGCACCTCAGTGCGCCATTAGTATACTGAATAATAATTAGCGCCTTTTGGCGATGGGTCATTACTATGTCCCGATGCGCCATTATATGCTTTCTGGGGCCATATTTACCTTCACGTATGCCCCTAATGCGCCATTACTATGCCCCATAAAGGCGCCCGGTGTTTAGCCTGGTGCGCCACTAATGCTCAATATAATGCCCAACTACTATGAATATTAGGAATTACTATTTTTCTTTTACGGTATTTCCGGGTTACAAAATATCTGGTATTTGCAGTTACAAAATACACATTACACAACACAAAATATAAATATCCCCAAATAGAATTCATCATATTAGTCTCCAAATTTGAAATAGCGAACACAGTTCAAACATTAGCCAAGTTTAGGTCTCGAGACATTAGAAAAGTTCATCATATATATTGCCGGAGTTTGTCGTCACATTACAAAGTAAATATCGATCATCTAAACTACCATCACATAGAAGAGACCCCAGTCACGATGAGCATCATCGCGATGAAATTGGTCTTCATTCGGTTCCTCCCCGCTCCTCCTCTCTCCCACTAGATGGGCGTATCTAGCTTCCGCCTCCGCCCTAGTGGCGTACCCTTTATTATTACCCGCGAAGCGGAACCTTCTCCGACCTCCTCCCGATTCGTCGTGACTCAGGGAACCTTACCCTTGTACCACGACATACGATGGCATCTCTATGCACTAGACAAACAAAAGCGTTAGTAGCAATTCACAAACAATACATAAGCAATATATAAGTATGCAACAAAAGGATCGGAAGAAAAAAACACATTAATAGCCGATTCATGGTCCTACTAATAAATAGCATCGATTACATATAAGTTGAACTACAAGGGTACAAACAACCTACAACATGTTGTCTAGATGCTTATTGTCAAAGTAGTCTTACTTTGCTATAATGTAAGAAAAGGCATCGTGTGAGACTTCCATCCCAATATCTTCCCTCAAATCAATATTAGACTACTTGAAGTAATCAAATAATTTCGAAATAGATTAACCAGTGCTATAGGCATACAATTACTAGAACACACACCGGGCAGTTTTATAATATTATAAGAAAACACATAGTGGTTTCGGTTAGGTAGCAGGTGTTTGATTTGAAACTCAATTAAGCTAGGTAGCATCAAGTTGTGCATCGATCATATAAAATAGGATAGGGTTAATTATTGGATTATCTATGTTTAGTCTGAAACTCAATTAAGCTAGTTAAATGGAGTTCATCTACTCACTAGAGTACTACTAACTGGCAGTCTTAAACAAGTTAAGCTACTCACTACAACTTGGCTACTCACTTAAGTTAGCTAGAAGCTACAAGTTAAACACATTTGTAGCGAGAAATAATGCAACTAGCACAAGGAGTATAATGGCAATCATGTAGCAATCATGTCCTTTTTAAATGGATTGTTCTACCTAGTAGGTTGTTGGAAATTCAGTTGCTTTTTCATTGGTTTTTTTACAAATGTGAGGCATGGAATCAAACTTTTTAACCATGTTGCCTTATGCCAAATCAATTATCTGTTGGTTCAATGGTTGTTTCTTTCCCTTTTTATAATTGCAAAAATCTGGTCACGATGGTTAATTATTTAGATGGATTTCATATATTCCTCTTGTTTTTACAATGTGAGGCATGAACTGTTCCCTCTTCTAATTATATTGTTCGGCAGTAGAAAAAATCTAAACTAAAATCTAATCTGATCTACACAAAGCACCACAAGAATATTCAGATTCACAATTCCAAACAACACAATTTAAGCAGACGGCCAGGATGGCCCGGCTGGAAGTGATCCATGGGAACTCACCTCGATGGGCGTGGTGCATGAGCGAGGTAAGAAGATGGCGGGCGAAGGCGAGGTTGAAGCGGTCGTGGGCTCCGGTGGGCCCGGGCTGCATCAATCGTTTGAATTGACATTTAATCAAACACCTCCGAGGCAAGAAACGGAAGGTGGAGACAAAGAAGAGGGGATCGGCGGAGAGGGAGAGGGCAAGGAGGGGGAGGAGGAAGGAGGGAGGGCGCGGTGGCTCACCGGTGGCGTCGGGGGCCCGGCAGGCATGTCTGGGCGGGAAGCGTTCTTGAGGGGTGGCATGTCTACAACGTTGGCGCCGTCGCGCCACCCCCCGTGGCTCGCCGACCGGTGTTAAGCAGATTCCCCGCCGCCTTGCTTGTCGCCTCGCATGGTGGGCTTCGGCGGGAAAGGGCGGGTTTGAGGCTGGGAAGGCGAGGGGGTGGGTGGGGGCGGAGCCGGGGGCGAGCCGGTGGGGGTTGGTGGAAGGGATCCGGGGTGGCGAGGCGAGATGGGAGAAGAAGCAGGTGGCGAGATGGAGCGTCTTGGATATTTTAGTGGGGAAAGGTTAGCAATGGCGCACCATCAGGGTGCCCAAATTCATAATCAATGGCGCACCTTCTCTGGTGTGCCATTACTAACTTTTGGATTTTTAGTTGCATTTAATAATTTTTGAAAATGGCGATAAATTTTAACATTTTACGATATAAGTAGTTATTACTAATTTTCAAATACTTGCGTTGCAAAACATTTGTGAATTGGTAAAACATTTATGAATCTGAAAAAATATCATCAAATTTGAAAAATATTCATGAATTCAAAAAGTGCTTACGAAATTTTAAAATATTCATGAGTACAAAAATATTAAAAATTCAATACTTTTTTGAGTTACAAAAATGTTAGCATTTTCAAAAAATGTTTGCAAATTTAAGCAGGAAAAGGAACCTGAAAAATAAAATACCAGAATAAACATAAATAAAAATTTGTATATCAATGGCGCACCTCCTAGGGTGGCCATAAATCTATGATAGCAATGGCGCACCTTCTCACAGTGCCCATTATCTTTTCAGAATAAACATAAATAAAAACAATTAAAATACGGAAGAAAACACAAAAGAAGCCCAAGGTGCCTTAAATGATGATTTACAACAAAAAAGAAGAAATGCCATTTCCATATGTAAATACAATCGAAAATAAGGCTACAATTTAAATACATTGGTCTTAGCTATCTTTTCACAATCTTCTTGCCCTTCTTTTTACAAATGGAGTTCTTCTCTTGAGCGGATGTCCTTTAGGTAGGGTGGTCCTGCTTCTTCTTGTGGTGTATGGTACTTCATTCGTCGTCATGTTCCATCTTGGTGTGCTTTCGAAGTCTTGCTCATGGGACTCCATCCATTCGATGATCTTCCTTTTGCCTCTCCTCCCGACAACACTTTGGGCTTTGGGAATTGGAATAAAAGCATTGGTCCCTTGGAAGCTAGTACCCATGGCTCATTTTTGCGGTGGCGTTTGCCCCGATCTTGGATTTAACCGGGTATAACCATGGTGGTAAAATACCGGTCTTCTTTTGGGCGCTCTTGGCCCATCGACCACGGGACATGGGACCTTCTCTCGGGTAGCTCACCCAGATCTCCTCGATCCTTGTAGTATCTTCCTCGACATGCATTTCGGCGACCCTCACGGTGACTCCATCCGGGAGCCTGCCGGGTGCCTATTGAAACGGAACCAGCGGGGTTCTCGATGCCTAGATAATTCATGCATGGGAGATGCACTCTTGATCGGAAAGCCCTTGGCTATGCTTCCCTCGGGCGTGACATGTTGCGAATGTATCCTTTGATGACACCATTCATCCTTTGAGCGACATCATGCTGTTGGAGGAGCGTCGGCCCGAGTTGGATGATATCCTCCCGATATGGACCAGCGGATGCACCATAACGTCAAAATCCGGGGGAAGGTACATCTCAAGCTGCATAGTATCCCACGATCTCTTCCTGCCTTACGGTTGCCTCCAACCCGACTTCCAAGAAGCGTCAAAAAAGTTGCATAGGCCAAATAGCGTTTCCCGGACATGCGCGTCCATGATCCCCAGTTGAAGCGGAAATGCGTGTCATCGACCCGTGGCGCTCATGAGACTTCATCCGCTGAACCCTTCGGCTGAGTCTAGGTATCTGCTTATCTTCTCCGTGTAACCGTGGAAGTTTTACTCCTCGAGGCAGGTGAAAAACTGCTTGATCTCCTCGACTTAGAGTGAAGGCACGGGGGAAGTCATTTCCGATCTTCTTGGCATTTTGCATTTGCGATGTCTTTCCCCCCGCCTCATCATTATCATCATCATCATTAGCGTCAAGCTCCTCTCGATGCCCATTGATTTCAAGTCTGCCCTTGCTTTGGCCCATCTTTGGTCCTCTTTGGCATGTTGAGCAGGGTACCAAGCAGACCTCGCACCGTTCTTCGTGATATGCATGACATCAAGGCTTGAGGCACAGGATCTTCGGTCGGCAAGTCCCGAAAACAGACCTCGTTTTCCATACCTTCAGGCAGCCTGGCGCCTTCGCTTCTTTCCCGCTGGCGCCTTTGCCTTCCGGCGGTGGGCACTCTTCCCAATTTTTCAACCTTCGTCTATTTCCTCGCGGTTCCTCGTCGCGGGCGTCTTGAGTTCGGTTTCACCATCGAACAAATCCTTGCGTTTTCTCCATGAGTCATTGTCCGAAGCCACCATCGATGTCCCATGACCACGTTTTCAAAACCGGGATCTCTATATAGTTGGCGTCGTTGTGTCATCCATGCACGGCATGCAGAAAATCCGTGGACCACCTGTCCCGCGACATATCCGTAACCGAGATAATCGTGCACCGTCGTGAAGCCGGCTCTCATAGGGAAATATTCTTTTTGCGGCGTCCCACATATTGGTGGCATTTTCCCAGCGTGTCTAGCTCATCTTTAGCAGCCCGGATAGAGATTGATGTCGTTCCTGGTTGTTTGGCCCTTCAATTAGCTTACTCATGTGAATGTACTTCCTCTTCATACAACCAGGGGAAGGTTGTACATCCACACAAACACAGGCCAGGTGCTATGTGTGCTTCTCCGGCTGCCAAATGGATTGACTCCATCGGTGCCGCACCAACCCGATGTTCCTTGGATCGTCCCCAAATTCGGGTGTTGAAGTTCGCCGGCTTGCCAGGCTGCATCCTTAGGGTGACTCAGCATCTTGTCTTTTTATTTATCTCCGGATCATTTCCGTCATCTTCGCTTCTTCTCCTCCTATCCGGCGTGCCAGCGCGGGAAACTTTGCTACCTTAGGGTCCGGAAATACCACTACAGGCGAGGTGATCGGAAAGTAAACCACCTTTTAGGGCTTTCTTCCTCTTCTTGTATCAAGTGGCGCCGCCCGGACATATGGTAGACTCCCGTGCTCGTCGATAAATGATGCAATTGTTCATACACATGGTATTTCCGTGCAGTAAATCCGAGAACCACGATTTTCTTCGCCTCCTCAAAACTGGTGGACACTTGTTCCCCTTGGGAAGGCGTTGGGCGAATGAGATTTCTCGTCGAAGCATGCCATCGGTCATTTTTGTTTTACCTTCATCTCTAGAGCCCGGCGTTACTTTTCGGGTATCCTCGGGCCGCATCCTTCATACAATGGAGTAACGCGTCTATCTCCGGTTGATCCACGGTTTTCTCTTGGCGGCAGCTCTTGCGTTATCCGTCGGGAAGCAGCTCTTGAATATGAGGGTCTGCACCCATCCCATCGATGGTCCATTGTTTCGCTCCGGCATCTTTATCTTCATGATCATGTTCGTCTTGATCTTCCTCATCATCATGTCCGGCATCTTCTACATGATGGTTGTCTCATCTACCGTGATCATGTCCGGAGATTCTTCGTCTTCTCGCCCGCCCTCGCCCGGTTGTCTTTGCCCTTCCTCATTTTTGCCCGGCCCCCATGGATGACTTCATAATCATCTTCATCACCTTGCCACCGATAGCCATCCATGAAACCATGCAAGCGGGTGGTCCTGCCTTTTGGAATCTGGGTCCATAAGGCTCTTGGTTTGCATCTTGACCGGACATCTTATCTCCATCTCGTTCTTTTGAAGCATCTGGCCTTCGGAGCTCAAAAATCTATTCCGATGCCTTCGGTCATCGTGTGGACCATCAACGCCTTGAGGAGGAAACAAGCGATATTTTAGAACCAAAGTTTTTTTGGCATGACTTTGCCTAAAAATAGGACCAAAAAAAATGCATAGTGCCAAATTCTGTTGAAGCGGAAATGAATCAACATTCAGGCAAAATATTGGAAACTATTGCATTTCAAATACGGTACTGCAAACACAAACATATGCAACACCACAAACAATGCAAACACCACAAACATCGTATATCTAGGCCATAAAAAGTGTATGCGGTTGGAGTGAGAAAAAATAGATCTAGAACATAAAGCTTTCCCTTACTTACCTATCAAAAAGGAAATTTAACCACTTAATTTGGGTGAATCTATGGTGCAAATGAGGGAGGAGGAGGCAGCAGACCAAGCTTGGTAGAGGTGGAGAGCATGAAGTGGGGAAAGTGAGTGTGGTAGGTGGCTGTCCAAAATATCTAGCTGCTCCCGGGTTACCAATGGCGCACCACCTAAGAATGTGCCATTAGTAACCAGGGTTACTAATGGGCACACAGTGGGGGTGCGCCATTACTAATTTTGAAAAAATAAGAAAAACATGTTAGTAGTGGCGCACCACTTGAATTGCCATTACTAATTAAAACTAGTAATTCGCACTATCCACTATGCCTATCAAAATTTTTTTTTTTTTCAAAACTTAATTAAGCCCACCCATCGCTCGTAATAAAAATAATAATGGCGTACTGTATCTAGTGCGCCACTACTATATAGCGATGGCGCACCACATAGATGGTGCGCCATTAGTATAATAGCTATAGGTTTTTTAGTAGTGTTGAGGCGACACGGGGAATGGTGAGGTTGCCTTGGGTATCCTCGACCCCCATCAATTCGCCCGTTCAGATATTGCTTTGTGTTCATCTTGCCACCACGGATCTTCCACCGTTCGACGATCTTCTCCCATGCGTTTGTCGGCGCACCACAGGAATAACCTATAAATTAAACAAATACATCTTAGTAAGGATTCTAATTTTGCGGTAATGTAGGAATAGCAAGCATCCATTGTCACTTGCCTTGAATAATTGTCCCGTGAAAGATCGTCCCTCGAGCCTCTGTTTAAATCCATGGTTGAGATAGTCCGGCGTGATACTTGGCCACTAACGGACCGGCTCCTCATAGTGCATGTCGTGGACTAGTTTCTTGGCAATATTCTCAACCACCACATTTGCCGATCCTTGACCCTCAAGCATGTATAGGAATCCTACAAACATGCATACATGTGAGAAGGTTATATCATGACTATGGCAAATTTAAACCTTTTGGTGTTGACATTTAGGTGTTTGAAAGGACTTACCAGAAATCGTTGACCACTCGCATGGCCTGTTATCATAAACCCTCGGCGCATATCCAAAATCCGGTTGCAAGTTTGTAGTGATCCCCCAAAGCTGGCTCAATGATACCGTTCGGCAAAGTGACCAGTCAAGATAATTTAACCTACAAAGACTCCCAATGATGCCACTCGGCGGCCGTGGTAACGCCTCTCACCACCTTTTACTAAGCTTCACATTACGAAGAGTGAAGTCATATTATATGTGAGGAAATGACAAAATTACAATTTATATGGGATGAGTCGAGATAACCACTTACTTTCTCCCATTGGTTTAATCAACCGTCTCTATGCACATATGGATGTCTTGGAAGCTTTGAAGGACCACGAACCACACTTTCCCTCTGGAAGTAGTCTTGGATAGTGAGCCTTCGGTTGCCGGAACCCTCGTGGTGCTCTGTCACCCATGAGGTCCATCCCCACCCTCGAAGCCAAACGAACAACCCAGCCTCCTCTGGCGTCGTCCTACCACCTCCTCCTCCTCCTCATCCTCCACCACCTCCTCCACAAAATCCTCCTCGTCCTCCTCCTCCACCTCCTCATCCCCATCCTCTGTTTCCTCCTCCGGACACGTGAGGACCTGCATCGGAGGGTGAGGAAGAAAAGAGTGCTCTACTATGGGCTGCTACATTACTCCTCGTCCGCCTCCTCCTCCCTCACCCTACCTCCTCCTCCCCCTACTCCCCTCCTACTCCCCCTCCTGTCCCCCTCCTCGTCCCACCTCCTCCTTCCTCCCCTACTCCCCCTCCTCGTCCGCCTCCTCGTCCGCCTCCTCCTCCTGCCCTTTTTCCCCCCCCCTCCTTGTCCGCCTCCTCGTCCGCCCCTCCTCCTGCCTCACCTACCCGCCCTCCTCGTCCGCCTCCACCCGTCCGCCTCCTCCTCCCCCGCGTGGTACTAAACCTTGTTTGACCCGAATCCTTTGGCCTTCTTGGTGGTTGTGGGCAGATGAAGGGGCGGCCACCACTTTCAGGTCGAGCAATTTGATCATTTTACAAATCATTCACTTTTTCAAACTTTCCTTTGGAATCTTGTTGCTTCATGTTTCAATCACGACGAAGAAGAACAATCCATTGTACAGATGATACAACTTGATGTAAATACAATAAATATATCACATATGAAGAATAAATGGAATTGTCACAATAATACATATAGTTGTTACACACACAAATACATAGGTTGTTGCCACACGAATACATAGGTTTTGCACACGAATACATAGAGTTATTAACACACGAATACATAGAGTTTGACACACATACATAGGAGTTCTCCCGATTACATGGAGTTGTTAGAAATAAGGGTTAATATTAGGTGCAACATTTGGATCGGGGCTTTCATCATCGCTATGGCCCCGTTCATATATTCATCCTCGAAAGTCTTGAGGCCCTCATCCTCATCTAGCCCCATGTGCCGCCATATGTAATGCCAAATCTCGAGGGTAGAAACATCCTTGTATTAGTCCTCTGTTATCTATTTCCATGTCATCCATGGCCTCATGTTCCATAGCATCATGTTAGTGATACGCCATCATCTTCCTCTGCATCATCTTCGTCTTCGTCGATTACGCTTCTTGAAAGAACTCTCCCTCGTATGTGTTAGGGTTTATATGTTCGTCCTTGTTTGGGGAGAATTGAAATCTGTGAAATTACCTTCCGACATCCCACTTCAATAGATCGATATATTCCATAGATGTGCGCGTTGGGAGAAAAAAACTTTGTAGCTTGTTGAGCCATAATATAGACATCATTTCCTGCATATTTTGATGCTCGTTCAACCGACAAAGCCAATACTAGGGGTTGTCTCACTTTCTCAGGATTGAGCCTTTGCATCCCAATCGATGGGCTTCACTCCTTGTAAACCACAATACCACAGCTTGTAAATTTCTTGATGGTTCCATAGTAGTGGCGTCCATCTTCCCTAGACAATAGCTGCACTATTTATTGACCTTGGTTGGGCCTCTCACGCATGTGTTTATCATGTGGGCGATACCCATTCATGTCATAAGCCTTAAATGTGGCCTCGTATTCAAAACCTTTGGCTACTTCTCTCACTTTGGCGTCCATATCAACCTCATATGCCTACAAGATTAATAGGAGATTATGCGGTTCATTAGTGGAAGCATTACGGCAAGTAAGATCAACTTGAAGTAACATAAAGTTAGAAAAGTTACTTTTCTTGAGAACCAAGAAATGAAACCGCCATCGGCATTTGTATCTTCAAGAAGGTCTGCTGATTCTTAAATAAGCTAGCTAAGGCCGTGGTAGCTTTGAATTAGTTAAGAATTCCCTAGCAATGAGAAGAATTGAGTTAGACCTCAAGAATAGTGAGTAGTTGTCAATAAAGGTGTTCTACACTTACTTTATGCGGTTGCACTTCTTCCATGTTGGTCAAGACATAGATCATAATAGTCGACCACTCGGTGGGTGAAAAGTTCTTGGGCTTGGTCCACTTGCTTTGCCACCTTGGCCTTCAAAGGGGTAAGGTTGGAAACATTCTGGTGGGTTCTTCATTGTAACGAGGGCTGGATTTAACCTAGTCGAATCTTTGTCGAGGATAGTACTTTTTCATGGTTGTGGCCACCTCCTCGTTTAGGTATGCCTCGGTATGGAGGCTTCAATCGGGCTTTATTCTTACATTTCCCCGAAGATGCTTGAACTCCCATTTAGGTGCATCTTGCCATTGGAACTGCAGGTCCTCCCATTCTAGCCTCATCTGGAGATGTAAGATCATATGTTGCATCGGATTAAAGAAACTGGCGGAAATATCATCTCTAACTTGCCCTTTCAGTGCTTGTTCCTCCAACTTTGCAACCACTTCATAATCTAGTTCTTTGGCACAAAGTGGGAAGAAAGTAGCTCAACTCCATGACACTCGCCAAATATCCTTCCGACATGCCCCGAATCATCACATGCATTATCCGCTCAAGCCATACATGGTAGTCATGACTCTTGAGGCCTCCTATTCTCTTTGTAGCCATATTCACTCCCCTCATGATATTAGCTGCATATCCATCGGGAAGTACCGTTGTTCACAATCCATTGGAGAATTTCCTTCCTTTGGGGCATTGAAGGGGTGAAAGGGGCTGGTGGCTTCTTCCAAGAATTACCTTTTGGGAGGCACCAAATTTAATTTTGGCATGTTGCATAGTTTGGCTTGATCGATCCTAGCCTGAATGTTGTCCTTTGACTTCTCGGTGTTGAGGAGCATGCCGAGTAAGGCCTCCATAATATTCTTTTGGTGTGCATTACATCAATGTTGTGTGGAAGTAGAAGATCTTTAAAGTAAGGAGCCTCCATAAGCTTGGAATGTGAGTCCCTTGGTGTCTCTCCATATCCCCAAAACCTTTCTCATCGAGCTTTTCCTCGGAGCATCTAACTCATCCTTAAGGGCACGGTCATAATAGGTGGTGGCGGGTCATCAACAATAACACCTTTTTGGGTGCATAGCGTTTATGCTATGGGTGGTCAAGGCGAAGGAACTGCCGATGTTGGTCCAAGCATACATACTTGTGACCCTTAGCCACCAAATGAAAGTCCACGTTGTCCGACACCGGCAAGGCCACTTCCCTTTACCACCAACCACAAAATATCCTTGCGTGCCGGTAGGTCATGTAGCGATGTGTTACCAGAATATGCATATTGAAGTGCTTCTTTGAAGCGGCATCGTATGTTCGGACCCGTTGTTCCAAGCAACAAGTAAGTCGTCCACCAATGGCTCCATATACACACTCATATGCTTCCCGGGATAGTTAGGACCTGGAATTATCAATGTCGAAACATGTGATGTCGTTGCATGCAAATGCCGGGGGCAGGTTCGGGGATAACATATCTTGGCCAACAACTTATATGGCAGCCATCAAACCACATGGATTGAACCCGTCGGTTGTTATCCCAACAGCTACACTCTTCCCTCATCTGTTTTCTTATGAATTTCAACAAATTTCTTCCATGCTTCACCATCCCGTTGATGTTGCATCTTTTTGTATTGTACATCTTCCTTTGGGGCCCATCTCATATATTGGGCAATTTCCTTGGTCATATAAAGCCTCTGGATCCTTTACGTGAATGAAAGAATGAAGGATATTAACAATTGTGAGCTGCCTCTTGCTACCATCATCATCTATTACCTCAATATACCTAGAGGTTTGCACTTGACACAATAATTGTATCTTTATGTTCATTTCTAAATAACATGCATCCGTTTGGACAAGCATGTATTTGCTCATCTGACATCTTAAGTGAACCGAGGATTTTGTTAGACTGTACATGTTCTTTGGCAATATATTTTCTTTAGGCAACAGGCTAGCAATAGGACAATAACTCATTGAAGCAAATTATGCTCATGTTATGGTTTGCCTTGAGGCCATTAGGCATGCAATGCAATCTAGTTGAGTAACCTCTGTAGGGCGTGAAGGGGTTTTTTGTGCCCAAAACAAACTTGCATGATACTCTTGAGGGCTTTCGGTGGCTCCTCGGAGTTCGGGTCCTCCAGCGGATCCATGCGGCGGATGTCATCTAAAGGTTTTCAATCTGAGTATCATATTCACTGGTGCTTTGTCGCACCACCTCCGCCCTACTTTTATGTCTCACCATGAAAGATCCACGGTAATAGCTGGCGTAAATCCATATTCGTAAGTGTTTACTCATAGTAATCATATCTCTTTCAATCTGGTTATCGCCTCCGTGCATGGGCACCAAATTCCATGATGGCGTTTCTCCGGCAAATACTAATTCCGGAAATCATTGGTCTTGACCTCCACTCGAGGTTATACCCTCCATGCTGGGATCTCGGTGTACATCCCTCATGTTCTTCCATCCTCGATATAAAGTGAAAACACACATAATTTTTTATGTAACAAGTGGTTACATGAAGTTTCGACATGCCTTGAGCTATGTAATAGGTAAAGATAGGTCCTAATCCCACCAGAATTGTAGGCTGGGTCCGCTTTCATGGCTACTCGACCGAGACAAAATTTGGCAGCACCTCGCTGTTCTCCAAATACCGTCCCAATAAGCCAAAAGGATTGTATCTAGGGAACAACAAGGAACACTGTCAAAATTCTATCTGGATCTAAGTACATTATGAAAACGACCGCCTAACATCTCGGTTATCCATGGAAAACATGGACAATTGAAAAAGTTGAGGTTATAAATATGCAAAGACTTGCATATTTATAGATAAAACCCTTCGAGCAGGAGACACCTAGATTCTGGACTATTTAGGTGATCTACAAAGAATGAAAACCTACACATGAGCGGAAGAGATTACCCTTGGGCGTGCAGGAATTCACTCTCTCTTTTGTCAAAATAGATGCCGTCCTGCATGAAAGAATGAAGTTGTGTCAATCATATGTCAAACACACAAACATCCATCACTCACCCACACCCCACACACAAACACACTCACATATCCATAAACACATCACACACTCTCTCACACACACACACACACCCATCAATAGAACCCTCTCCCACACACACTCCATACACCATTCATTATGTATGCACATATAACACCTAAATATAAAAACCATTCAATTATACACATACCAACATCACCCGAACACACATACAAAGCACACACTCACACATTATTCACTATGCATATATATAACATTTTGTTGTAATGGAGAGGAAACCCCTTTTATTTAAAAAGCGAGATTGAGTGGGGCTCACCCAGGGGCGGGTTGGCCGGGGAGGTGGATGCGGGCGTGGTAGACTCGGTGGAGGATGCCGCCGGTGGTGCTCGGTGAATCTTGGCCGAGATGGTGGCGGTGGGCAGGCTCGGTGGAGGTGGCGGTGGGGAGGGGGCTGGTTGGAGGTGGAGGGTCGGGAGGCACTCCGGTGGCGGTGGGAGCTTGCGGAGGGGCGGTGACAGAGGTCGGCGGTGGGCCGGAGGGAGGCGAGAAAAATAGAGAGAAGAGGGTGGCCTTTGAGGGAACATTTGCATAAGTCCCTTGGAAACATTTGAGCCAACTTTTAGCGACACTCGGTAAAGTCTTAACCTAGATCTCGGGGGCTTTTAGAGCCCATGGCAGTGGTTCAGGGGTCGTCCGGCAACACTTTTAATGGCAATTTTGAGAGGAACTCTCGGTAAAAGCATCCTTCTTGTGCATTCTCCATAATATGTATTATACTTTTTCGTTGTTTTCTTCCATGCTTGGCAAAACAACCTTAGCACATCATAATTACCGTCTTGTGTTTTTTTTTTCAAATGATGGGCCTCGCCGGTTCTAGAACCGGCACCCCTCCGGTGGCCGTGACGGTCTAGGGCATTGATCGGCACCGAGGAGGTGTAGTCCATGGTGAATAAATGCTTCTCCGTGTTAGTGCATGTCGTCACAAGATGCCAGACCAAGTCTAGGCCAAAAGCCACAACAAGACCCCATCCGTTGACCCGGTCCATTTACCTCCGGTGCTAGCGGCAGCGCCCGTCCGTGAGGGCACACCCGGAAGCGTGCTGGGTGTTTAAAACATTCCGGACTTGTGAGAGGCCACCCTCCGCAAGATTTGGCGGCATTGCGGCCCCGGGAGCCGCCGCCCCGATCGTGAAACCACGAAGAGCAATCTGCGGAGAGGAAGTGTTGAGATACTTCTCCATCACCAAAATTATGAAAAGTACCATCATCCTATAGCACATGTGCCCCGTCGTGTGAAAACTCCATGATTTTATCGCGCTCGGGTATTTAATAATATTCACGCCCGCATCGTTACCGCAGAACATCTACTACTGTTCGCCGCGTCCGTGAGGGCGGCACACCCGGAGCGTGCCGCCTCTTGGACATGCCACCACCGTCCGGCATGTATGAGGGCCATCCGATGCTCGGTGGCATTCTATCCCCCGGGCCCCGTCCGCCTAACCCTCTAGCGTTTGACCGGTGGAACTCTCCACCCGGTTGTGTTAGGTCAGCCCATAGGAGCACTTTAGAGCAACATCCGGGCCAAAGCCAGCAAAGATCCCATCCGTGTAGACCCGAACGTTCGTTTCCCGTGTGTGTGTGGTTTGTGAGGCGTGCCACGTCAGGGCGTCGTTGGTTATTCAAATAGCACACCACCCCGCATCGCATGGGCCCAACGCATGTAGGGTGCCCTCCCCCTCGGCGGTCTCTATATCGAGCACCCATTCGGTGGCCCCGGCGGTCTCTGGCGTTATTCGGCACCGAGAGGTGTAGTCCCGGAAATAACTGCTTCTCCGTGTTAGTGCATGTCATCCGAGATGACAAACCAAATCTAGGCTTCGTTGTGTCATGGGATCACCCAGAAGATTCGTCCGGGGCCGGGGCAGCCGGTCCTCGGCGTTCCGCCCGGTGTGTGGTTTGTGAGGCCGTGTCACGTCAAGGACATCGTTGCTTATTCAAATAGCACACCACCCGCAAGCATATGCGGGCCCACCGCTGTAAGGGTGCCCTCCCCCCTCGGGCTGTCTCCATATCGAGCACCCATCCGGTGGACCCAGCCGTCTAGGGCGTTATTCGGCACCGAGGGTGTAGTCCATGGTGAATCGCTTCTCCGTGTTAGTGCATGTCGCCGAGATGACAGACCAAATCTAGGCTCGTTACATCGCGGTATCACCCACCGAAATTCTGTCTAGGGGATGGGCCGGACGGTCCTCAGCGTTCCCGGTGTGTGGTTTGTGAGGCACGTGCCATGTCAGGGCGTGCCCTTATTCAAATAGCACACCACCCCTGCATACATATGCATGGGCCCACGTTGTAAGGGGTGCCCTCCCCCTCGGCGGTCTCTTTCGAGCACCCATCCGGTGGCCCTGCGGTCTAGGAAGTTGACCGAACAGAGAGGGGTAGGCCACGGTTAACAAGCTTCTTTTCTCATGTTTTTTACTTTACACACTTTAAAGTTCAGTTTTGAACAAATCTAACCCAAAAAGCATATATATATATATATATATATATATATATATATATATATATATATATATATATATATATATATATATATATATATATATATATATATATATATCAAAAAGATTTTTATCGAAAAAATTCATCAAAACTCATGGAATTTCCAAACTTTGGTGGTAAAAAATATGAAATATGAAAACAAAAAGATAGTGCCAAACAAAACTAAAAGAGAAGGGAAAAAATTAGAGCAGTGGTTACAGGGCGTCTATGGCTCTCGAAATGTCCATCTTTCCAAATAGTTACTCTCGTAAAGTGTAACCTAGATCTAGGGGATATATTTTCGGAGTTACTCTCGGTAAAAGTGTCCACCGGGAGGCGCTCGATAAAGCATCTAACCTAGATATCTTTCCTTCTTGTGCATTCTCGATAATATGTCTTATACTTGATGTTGTTGTTTTCTTCCATGCTTGGCAAACAACCTTAGCACATCATAATTACCGTCTTGTGTTTTCTTCTTGGATGGGCCTCGTCCGGTTCTAGAACCGGCACCTCCGATGGTGACGGTCTAGGGTGTTGTTCGGCACCTAGAGGGGTAGGCCCGTGGAATAACTGCTTCTTCGTGTTAGTGCATGTCTTGGGAGATGAGAGACCAAGTCTAGGCCCGTTACACGGGATCACCACGAAGACTCATCTTGAGGAAGAACATGGCCGGTCCTCGGCGTTCCCGCCCAATGTGTGGGTTTTTGAGGCACGTGCCACGTCAAGGGCGTCGTTGCTTTTCAAATAGCACACTACCCTGAATGCATATGCATGGGCCCACGCATATGGGGTGCCCTCCCCCCCCGGTCTCCATATCGAGCACCCATCCGGTGGCCCAAGTCTAAGGCATTATTGGCCAGAAGGGTGTAGTCCATGGTGAATAACCTGCTTCTCCGTGTAAGTTCATCTTCGCGAGATGGCAGAAAGTCTAGGCTCGTTACTCTGGGATCGCCACGAAATTCATCTCCGAGGGGCGGACGCAGCGGTCCTCGGCGTTCCCGGTGTGTGGTTTGAGAGGCCGTGTCACGTCAGGGCGTCGTTGCTTATTAAAATAGCACAACAGTGCATGCAATCGTGGGCCCCGCATGTGGTTGCCCTCCCCTCGGCGATCTCTATATTGAGCACACATCGGTGGCCCCGGTAGTCTAGGCATTGTTTGGCAAGGGAGGGTGTAGTCCCGGTGAATAACGCTTCTCCGTGTTAGTTCATTCATCGCGAGATGGAAGGCCAAATCTCGCCCGTTCTTGAGATAGTCTATGGGTATCGAGAGGAAAATGTCCGGTTTGCAGGAAGTGTGGGTCCTGTTGCTTCGTTTGCCTTGAAACTTCTTGTGCTCTCAAAGGCCATCCATGTATATGCATGGGCTACAGGTGGCCCGGCGGTCTAGGAAGTTGGCCGGCCCGAGAGAGGGTAGGCCATGGTCAACAACTGCTTCTTCTCATATTTATTACTTTACACTCTTTAAAGTTTCTCTCGGTGTCGGTCTAGAAATATACCAGCACCAAGGAGGGGTAGGCCACGGACAACAACCGCTTCTTCTCATGTTTTTACTTTACTCTCTTTAAAGTTCTCTCTCGGTGAAGTTCTAGGAAGTTTTGGCACCGAAGAGGGGGTAGGCCACATCAACAACTGCCTCTTCTCATGTTTTTTACTTTACACTATTTAAAGTTCTCTCTCGGTGCCGATCTAGAAAGTTGACCCGGCACAAAAGAGAAGGATAAACCCATCAACAACTTCCTCTTGGATGTTTTTTACTTTACACTCTTTAAAGTTGAGTTTTCAACAAATCTAATGCAAAAAGCAATATATATATATATATATATATATATATATATATATATATATATATATATATATATATATCTTTGAGTGCATCAAAAGTCTTTTATCAAAAAATTCATCAAAAGTCATGGAATTTCCAAACTTTGGTTGTAAAAGCATATGAAATATGAGATACAAAAGATAGTGCAAAACAAAAACAAAAAGAAGGGAAAAAATAGAGCGGTGGTTCCGAGGGTTGATACTCAGCTCTCTTAATGGCCACGTTTTCGAGAGGTGCTCATGGTAAAGCATCTAACCTAGATCTCTATCCTTCTTGTGCATTCTCGATAATATGTATTATACTTTTTTTGTAGTTGGCTTCCATGCTTGGCAAACAACCTTAGCCATCATAATTACCGTCTTGTTTTTCTTCTTGGATGGGCGTCCGGTTCTAGAGACCGTCACCCCTCTCATGGCCCCGATAGTCTAGGGCGTTGTTCGGCACCTAGAGGGGTAGGCCACGGAATAACTTCTTCTTCGTGTTAGTGCATGTCATCCGAGATGACAGACCAAAATCTAGGCCCGTTACATGCGGGATCACCCATCGAAACCTTCTTGGGGAAGAGCAAACCGGTCCTCAAGTTCCCGCCCATGTGTGTGGTTTGTGAGGCCCGTGCCACATCAGGGCGTCGTTGCTTTTAGCCACTTTCCTACATGCATATGCATGGGCCACACCATGTAGGGTGCCTCCCCCTCAGGGGTCTCCATATCGAGCACCCATCCGGTGGCCCCGGCAGTCTAGGGCATTATTCGACACCGAGATGGTGTAGTCCACGGTGAATAACTGCTTATCCGTGTTAGTGCATGTCATGCGAGATGACAGACCAAGTCTAGGCTTGTTCTGTCACGGGATCAGCCACCGAAGATTCTGTCTCGGGGACGGACGCAGCCGGTCCTCGACGTTCACGCCCGTGTGTGTGGTTTGAGAGGCACATGTCATGTCAAGGACGTATGTTGCTTATTAAAATAGCACAACACCAGTGGATGCATATGCATGGGTCACACGCATGTAGGGGTGCCCTCCCCCCCTCGGGCGGTCTCTATATCGAGCACCCATCCGGTGGCCCCGGTAGTCTAGGGCATTATTCGGCACCGAGAGGGTGTAGTCCACGGTGAATAACGCTTCTCCGTGTTAGTTCATGTCATGGCGAGATGACAGACCAAGTTCACGCCGCTTCTTCGAGATAGCCTATGGGTATCGAGAGGAAAATATCTGGTTTGTGCAGGAAGTGTGGTCCTGTTGTCCGTGGCCTCAAAACTTCTTGTGCTCTCAAAGGAGGCCATCGCATGTATATGCATGGGCTATCCGTAGCCCCGGGTCGGTCAGGAAGTTGACCGGAATCGTGAGAGGGGTAGGCCATGGTCAATAACTGATTCTTCTCATGTTTATTACTTTACACTCTTTAAAGTTCTCTCTCGGTGTCGGTCTAGAAATTGACCGCACCGAGAGAGGGGGTAGGCCACGGTCAACAACTGCTTCTTCTCATGTTTTTTACTTTACACTCTTTAAAGTTCTCTCGGTGCCGTTCTAGGAAGTTTGCGCACCGAGAGAGGGGGTAGGCCACGGTCAACAATTGCCTCTTCTCATGTCTTTGTACTTTACACTCTTTAAAGTTCTTACTCGGTGCCGATCTAGAAAGTTGACCAGCACTAAGAGAGGGGGTAGGCCACGGTCAACAACGCTTTTCTCATGTTTTTAATTTACACTCTTTAAACTTGAGTTTTCAACAAATCTAATGCAAAAGTATATATATATATATATATATATATATATATATATATATATATATATATATATATCTTAGAGTGCATCAAAAGTCTTTTATCGAAAAATTCATCAAAAGTCATGGAATTTCCAAACTTCGTCGTAAAAGCATATGAAATATGAGAGACAAAAAGATAGTGCAAAACAAAACAAAAAGAGAAGGGAAAAATAGAGCAGATGGTTATCGAGGGTCGATTCTCAGCTCTCGTAGTGGCCACCTTTTCCGAGAGGTGCTCGCGTAAAGCATCTAACCTAGATCTCTTTCCTTCTTGTGCATTCTCGATAATATGTATTATACTTTTTTTGTAGTTGTCTTCCATGCTTGGCAAACAACCTTAGCACATCATAATTACCGCCTTGTGTTTTCTTCTGAGATGGGCGTCGTCCGTTATAGAGACGCACCCTCCCGTGGTCGGAAGTCTAGGGCGTTGTTCGCACCCTAGAGGGGTAGGCCACGGGAATAACGCTTCTTCGTGTTAGTGCATGTCATCGCGAGATGATGACAAGTCTAGGCCCGTTCGTCACGGGATCACCCACAAGACTCTGTCTCGGGGACCAACGCAAACCGGTCCTCGATGTTCCCACCCGTTTGTGAGGTAGTGCCACGCCAAGGAGCGTGGTGCTTATTCAAATAGCACACCACCCTGCATGCATATGCATGGGCCACGCAAGTGTAGGGTGCCCTCCCCCTGACGGTCTCCATATCGAGCACCCATCCGTGGCCCCAGCGTCTAGGGCGTTATTCACAACTGAGAGGGTGTAGCCCATGGTGAATAACTACTTCTTCGTGTTAGTGCATGTCATCGCGGATGATAGACCATGTCTAGGCTCGTTCTGCACGGGATCACCCACAAGATTCTCTGGGAGACGGACGCCGGTCCTCGGACGTTCCCGCCCTGTGTGTGGTTTGTGATGACCCACGTATAGGGGATCTATCTAAGTCCTTTCGATAAGTAAGAGTGTCAAACCCAACGAGGAGCAGAAGGAAATGATAAGAGGTTTTCAGCAAGGTATTCTCTGCAAGTACTGAAATAAGTAGTAACAGGTAGTTTTGTGATAAGTTAATTTGTAACGAGCAACAAGTAACAAAAGTAAATAAAGTGCAGCAAGGTGTCCCAATCCTTTTTGTAGCAAAGGACAAGCCTGGACAAACTCTTATATGAAGGAAAGTGCCCCCGAGGACACATGGGAATATCGTCAAGCTAGTTTTCATCACGTTCATATGATTCGTGTTCGGTACTTTGATAATTTGATATGTGGCTGGACCGGTGCTTGGGTGTTGTTCTTACTTGAACAAGCATCCTACTTATGATTAACCTCTATTGCAAGCATCCGCAACTACAACAAAAGTATTAAGGTAAACCTAACCAGAGCATGAAACATATGGATCCAAATCATCAACTTACGAAGCAACGCATAAAGTAGGGTTTAAGCTTCATCACTCTAGCAACCCATCATCTACTTATTACTTCCCAATGCCTTCCTCTAGGCCCAAATAATGGTGAAATGTTATGTAGTTGACGCTCACATAACACCACTAGAGACTAGACAACATACATCTCATCAAAATATCGAACGAATACCAAATTCACATGACTACTAATAGCAAGCCTTGTCCCATGTCCTCAGGAACAAACGTAACTACTCACAAAGCATATTCATGTTCATAATCAGAGGGGTATTAATATGCATATAGGATCTGAACATATGATCTTCCACCAAATAAACCAACTAGCATCAACTACAAGGAGTAATCAACACTACTAGCACCCTACTAGTACCAATCCCGGACTTGGAGACAAGAATTGGATACAAGAGATGAACTAGGGTTTTGAGAGGAGATGGTGCTGGTGAATATGTTGATGGAGATTGCCCTCTCCCGATGAGAGGAGCGTTGGTGATGACGATGGCGATGATTTTCCCTCCCGAGGGAAGTGTCCCCGCGAACAGCTGCCGGAGCCCTAGATTGGTTGTGCAAGGTTCCGCTGTGGCGGAGTCTCGTCCCGAAAGGTTGCTAATGATTTTTCCCTCAAAGACCACATATAGTAGAATATGGCCACGAGAGCCAAGGGCCCGAGGCAGGGCGCGCACGGGGTGGCGCGCCCCACCCTCGTGGCAGGTGGGGCCCCTCCGAGCTTTCTTCCGCTCAATAATTTTATTATTTCCAAAAATAACTTCGTGGAGTTTCAGGACTTTTGGAGTTGTGCGGAATAGGTCTATAATATTTGCTCCTTTTCCAGCTCGAATTCCAGCTGCCGCATTCTCCTCCTTATGTAAACCTTGTAAAATAAGAGAGAATAGGCATATGTATTGTGACATAACGTAATAACAACCCATAATGCAAGAAATATCGATATAAAAGCATGATGCAACATGGACGATCAACTACCCCAAGCTTAGACCTCGCTTGTCCTCAAGCAAAAGCCGATAACGATAAATATGTCCACATGTTTAGAAGTAGAGGTGTTGATAAAATAAAATACGGACATGAGGGCATCGTGATTATTCTCATAACAGCAACATATATGGATATTGACATATGATTTCTTATGCTCAAGTAATAATCCATTCACAATGCCAAAGTACTGAATCATAAACTTTATTGAGAACCAACAAACTATAATCTCGGTCATTGAAGCAATTGCAATTTATCATAACATCGAAAGAGTCTATGTCAGAGCTTTCTAGCAAGTCCACATACTCAACTATCATTTAGTCTTTCATAATTGCTAACACTCACGCAATATTTGTGGTTACGGAGTTTTAATCGGACATAGAGAAAGATAGGGGCTTATAGTTTCGCCTCCCATCCTTTTACCTCAAGGGTAATGTCAATAATAATAACTCATGCTCCCCTACATCCAATTAGATATATCTATTATGATCTTTCCAACACCCTGTGCTTGCCAAAGGTTAAAATGTAAAAAGGAAAGGTGAAGATCACCATGACTCTTGCATAAGGTAGAAGATAATAGTAAAAGAAGGTCCCTTCGCAGAGGGAAGTAGAGGTTGCCATGCGCTTTTATGGTTGGATGTACAAAATCTTCATGCGAAAGAACGTCACTTTATATTGCCTTTT
>JAHIAM010003782.1:0-36131 GCA_021605205.1 Aegilops longissima
AATACATGCAAATGAAAGAAGATTAGTTTGCATTCTCAAATGTAAGCGCACCCGGCAGACGAGGGTAGTGTCGGGTGGGCCTTGCCTTGGTGCCTTAAAAGGCAACTGCCCTTGGGTGGCGACATGTGGGCCAGCCACCTGTTGGGCCCACATGTCATGGACACAAAGGCAGGTGCCTTAAAACACCAAAGCTTATAATCTGTCGGGGTGGTCGCGTGTGTGCCGGACAGACGCGTAGCACCCAACCACCCACCCCCTCCCCCAAAAAAGGACAAGCGACAATATAAGTTCGCGCTTCCACGTTTGGATTGAAATATCTAGCAGCCCCAATTCCAGCCCTGCAAAATCTCTCTTCTCCACCTCCCCTTCGCGCCCAGTTGCTCAAATCCCTAATTCGCCATCCCTCGAATCGCCCCTCGTCTCGTCTCTTTACCCACGTTCCCCACCTGCATGCTGGGGCAGCGGCAGCGAAAGGCGGCGAGTCGCGCTTCACCACGCACGGAGCTACCTCATCTCGCCCTCGTCCACCGCACCGGGTGGTCCACCGACAACGTCGGCCGCCCATAACCGGCGTGCCTCCACGGACACCGAGTTCCACCGCGCCAGTGCGCTTCACCAGCGCCGTCTCCCAGCTCACGGGGCTACTTCACGAGCACATCGTCGCACCTCCGCCCCGAGGCTGTTGGGGGCTTCACCTGCGGTCTCGTCCACCGCATCGTGGCGCTCGCTGCCACTCAAGATCTGCATCCGTCTTGCGCATAGCCAGCATGCGCATCACCCTCAACGGCTCTGAAGTGACCGCACTCTAGCTAAGCGAGCATGCCCAAGCAGGCCGAACTAGGTATCCACATCACTCCCTTGTGCCTTGTTCGGCGATGTTTGGATATCCTTTCCTGCTCTCTTAGCTTGCGCCTATGCAACTCTGACTTTAACTCTTATTTCTTACGGAGATATCATCACGAAACAAGCAAATCCATTTTTAGTGAAGCATGGCGGGGCTACGGGATCGGTACACATCACCACACCGTATAACCTTGTAAATATCGTCCTCGGTACAACATCAAGGTCGATTCCTCTTATTTGATCAACCATTCGCCGTGTCAAAAATGAGAGGGGGATGCAAGGAGCACAAAGCCTGCACATCCAAGCAAGTGGTAACATGGACTTGTACATGGAACATCCCAAGCGCGAGCTGCGATAAGCCTATACAACAAGCTAGCGTAAGTCCACGCATTTCATTTAATTCATTTGACATTCATGTATGATTTGTGTGCGATGGCTGATCCACGAATTCAAGTTACGGTGAATATTTAACTTAAAAAATCTGAAGGCACTTGCACTCGAAAATCAACATAACTTGAGAAATGTGAAGCTACATGCACTTTGAAAACCAGCTAATGATCCAAAGTAGTTCAGATTATAAACACTAAATGATGCAAGCACCAAAAACACAAAATGCAACATGGTGTACAAGGACTACAAACATAGTGCATACCTGCTTGAATTATTAGTTCTCTGGCTGAAAATATCGAAGTGTAATTGCGCGTATAACCGGTCATGCACTGCATATCAATATATCTATCACTGCACAAGTATGCCAATAGTTTCAAACAACAGATTAGAAAAGTATTTATGCTATGTTGTCATGATATGGGGACTTTACGGTAGATGGCCTCGGCGTTTCCTCAAGCTATGAAAATGCACTATAATTTGCTTGTCATCAATGCACGCAAATCTCGTCTCTCTCAACATAGTAGATCATCATTAGACACTAAATCCTTCAATGAGCTTGCAAAATGCTTGCATTAGATCCCTCATTAGACACTATATGTTCATCACCGGGAGCATGTAAAATGTTTGCATCAAATCCTTCATTAGCGATCATTCATTAGACACTTGAGGCTCAAGAACAACATGAGCTTGTATGTTTGCGGAAACTTGATTAGATACATCGATTGAGTTCGTTCATTATTGATTGGGGAGTTATAAAATAAGTAGAAATTGGTTTCATTTTCTCATAGATTCCCTACATACAAGCAGTTTTACAACACCGTCGAGGTTTAACTATTGGCCAAAAATTGAAGAGTTGAATTAGATATAATCGGGGATGTGATGTACACCTGCTCGTTGCGCATGCTACTCTTGCAAGCTGCATTGTCCGTTTTAGCATAGCTTCGATGCCATGCCGTCTTTGCCGCTGCCTCCCTGAGGCTACACCCGAGGTTGGATCTTCATCTTCTTGTCCTTCCGTTAAGCTTGAAGCGGCGACCGCCCTCAACGGTAGCGAAATCTTGCTGTCGATCTGTCGGTGGCGGCTAGGTTAGGAGGCGAACGGTTGGAGGTGGAAGCGAATGAATTGGGATTTTCCTGCTGTCGATCGATATGGGGCGCTTCGTTTGGGCATGAGCCTGCTATAGGGCCTGCCTTGCACTTATGTTATTGGCCCATCAAATTGAAACATTTTCTTCATTTTTACATTGCACTGCTCGTGCGTTGGGACGAACAAAACTAGCGTGGGCCAACTGGACGACTCAAACTAGGTGCACACTTTCCAGCCACAGGCGGCCGCCCATACCACCCCTATGGTGGCGTCGCCCCTTTGCGTGTATGATTGGATAGTGAAAAAATATTCGGAGCTTTTGATTTACCCACAGAATGGTTGAATTGCTTGTTTCTATGAACTGAGTTAGCCAATAATGTGAAGGATGCCAATCTTTTCATCCTATTGTAGATTGCTTAGATCTCGATATGCCAAAATGTAATCGCATGAAATATATAGTAAAAGCCGGTGTGATGTGTTTGGCTACAACTAGTCGACTACCGTCCTCATATAACATATCAAGGATGCACCATCTTACAGATTAACCATTCGACTTACCCATGCGGTGTGGGAAGAAAGAAGTATTGGGACTGCGTATCCAAGCAATTGATGCCATGGACTCCTTTGTACAACCTTGTAAGCGAAAAAAGAAGTTGCGGTGTGCTGTACAAAGAACTAGCGTAAGTTCGGTTACTGCTTCTTGGAATTTTAGTTAGCCACTTATTGCAAAATTGTTCAATTCGTTGCTTGGCTTAATTTAGTTTGCTCTTGATTACATAATGGCACAGCTTGTTAATCATATTGTAGAACAAGCCTATCTATGTGTTTGATACTTACTGTTAAGAATTACTGTTTGCCTTAACTTAAATATCTACTTGTTTGTAAGCTTGCTTTGCTTTGCAACAATGAGTTACAATGATGTTAATAACTACTTTTCAGCATCAATTGAAACTCTTTAATTCCTTGTTTGTTTAACTGGTTTGATGTTATAACTCCAGTTGAGATGTTTTGCTAACTTCAACTTTTACGAATCAATCGGAACTTTAATGGCAAAACAGGTTAGCCCAAGATCAAAAAGCGAGGTCCCCATGGACGTTGCATCATCCTGATGATGGCACAGCTAATCGTGCATTATGAATTGCCAACTGCTGATGCTCTAGAGGCTAAACTAGTGGTAGAAAGAGATTACATACGCATTTAGAGATGAAGTTGACATGTTGAGGAAGCAAACAGCACAATCACAAGCGATTACTCAAGACAACCATTAAATATTTGGTGGATTTCAAAAGCGAAGCAAGCTGAGGACTGATCAGTTATTAAGGTCTGAAGGAAAAAAATTAAATTCCTACTTGGTAAATCATAGGTGAAATGTTCTTTCCATAGTTGAATAACCTTTGTGTTGTCTGTTCATGTAATCAATCAAACCATTTGTTTTAGAGATCATGTAATAATTGTTTTTTGTTTTTGGTTTGTAATTTTATTTGAGCACAAGTCTGTATTAATTGATAAGACTGGAGACATTTCATTTGGATTGCTGTGCGGACCTACAAATATGCCAATCGGGCTGAATGTGCATTCAGCAATAGTAGTAGTATAGATGGACCATAAGTGGCACACATCGGAAAGGGCCAAGATCTTGGCTAAAAAGGATCTTTGTTGTAGCCAAAAAAAATACAATGGCCTGGCTTATGTATGTTAGTTGATATTATTGATCCATATACTCTATAAGTGTTTATATATACATTAGTTCTGTACATTCTTGGTTGATTGACTCGGTATTTGAATCTTGATACATAAACTTGTGTACATATCTAAATGGGAGTACACATTATGCTGCGTGTGACATTTGAGTTGGACATGAAGTGTTCCAAATATTAAATTCACCTTAAACTGGATACTAGTTTCTGAATTTGAGTATCGGTTTGTAACCATATTCATATATGCGATGGAATACATCTTTGTCGTCCTTTTGAAGATATATAAAACACATAGAATGATTTATAAAGATTCATATAGGAATACAAAATGGATTGAATTTAGTTGCCAGGAGTAGCGTGGATGCTTATTGTCCCAAAATTGAAAAAGAAGCAGCAAAATGTCCACTCCCGTCGGCTGCCGAAGCCAAGTGTTTGGGAGATGGAAATTACTGTCTACCCATTACGGACAATCCATCGGCCCGATTTCCTTTGCTCTAAATAGGGGTAGGTTAGTAACTTCAATTAGGCGTGACACGACCGCCTCTGAGCCCATTCCGACGGTGGGCGTCAAACATGGCGACAAAACACATTTGATTCAAGCTCGTCCGAAAGACCTCTGTTTCTCCCTCCATTCCCCATTCATACGGTGGGCGGCAAAACAAACTCGACTCGGCGAAATCGATGTAGGAAAATATTTTCAATAGGGGCAGGTTTGTAACTTCACTCGGGCGTGACACAACCGCCCTACACATCAGCCCGTTCATACCGTGGGCGCCAACCATAGGCGTAAACACCCTCTCCTCGCCGAAATCGCTCAGGCAAATATTGGCGAGATCTTGAGATTACCGTCCTATCCCCAACCGGCGAGGCGTCCAAATTTTAAGCAGGGCTAAGTTAGTAACTTTCCCATATTTGAGAAAGGTCGTCCCAAAAACATGGTTCCCGTACCTCTCCCTCCATTTTCCCATTCATACACCATCCGTGCTAGAACACCCCATCCCACACCAGCCTCCGTCGCCACCCCATCCATCGCCGCCGTCCTCCACACCATCCATCCATACCGTCCTCCACCATGCGGGCGCCTACCAAGACCGCGTCGTCACTTTGCTAGAGATGGGCGTTTCTCATCCGGCGACGGACCAATAGCCTTGCATCCGTCCTCTCGCTTCATCGGCGCCGTCGTCCTCTTTGCGGGGCCGCTCACACGACCTTCTCTTCCACATAGCAGGACTTATCCCCGATGCACCGTCTACCGTCACAGATCTGCTTCAAGCGCCACCGACGGCCGCCGCACCCCGATGCCTACGGTGCCGCAAGAAGGTGGTACTTCATATCTCCTCAACTTTTGATCTCAACAGAAAATAGATCTTAACTTGGTTACTCTACTTTCTTTTCAGCTCTTAGAATTTAGTTCTTAGTTGAAGCAAACAATGGATGCTAAATATCATTTCTCGGTTTGCGACTTCAAATCTGCCATGCACAGCCATATCTGGTTTAATTGATCATGCTTAGGGTTTAATTGATCATGTTGGTTCCATGGTGGTTTCTTTAATAGAAATCGGAGGAAACCCTCTTTTGCTAAAAAATATGCTTAGAGTTTCCCCTTTTATGATCACTATCTGATCGAGAATCGTGCTTCGTGTCATAATAACACTGCTCACGCATCAAGCTAAACAAGCTTAGATGTTCAAATCTGAATCTGATATTATTAAAATAGAGTTGTTTAATTGGTCAGCTAAATGTTCCTAAATTAGTTTTGAAAATGCATGTTACTTCGCTCGGATGTGTATCTCTATAGGGTGCCCACGGTGGGCGGGCCCACCTGAGATTTTGGGTCGTCCAGGCCCGATTCCCCTATGTTACTGCTGCCTTCCGATCTCTACTACTTTGACGCCTGCCTCGCTAGCGACTTGCAGTCCCAGACGGCATGACTCTAGGAGGAGGCCTTGGACTAACAGGAGGAGGCCGAGGCAGCTCGCCCAACAGCGTCATGCTGCTGCCGAGATGGCGCCGTGCCTACCTTCCCGATCCGTTCGGGGCTCGGGCGTGCAACACCCACCAAGCCAACCCGATTTATCCTGAATCGTCCTCAACACTCGGCAGCCACTCCTCATCACCCATTTTATAATTGATTCATTACTCATTAGGCAGAGTACATCATTAGGGTTTTGTTGTGTGCTCGATTACTACCTACATAATAATGGTTCCGGATGTATTAGGCACCAACCTCCACCCTTGAAGCTAAACATTCGCCACTCATAATTGCTTAGTTTATTTGTTCAAATACGAATTTCATATGATTCTAATGTTCCTACTTCAGTTTTGAAATGTGTGCCTGCTGTTATAGAGACATAAGGGTTTGTATTTACGTGTGTAGTGCAATTGAGCACGGTTGGGGAGGTGAACTTTGCATATCTGCAGGGTTTATAGGGAGACACTCTCCGAGTTGAATCCATAATGCATTCCATAGATAATCGACTACTTTTTATGTTTTCATGAATCTCAGATTACGAACAGCATCATAATGATTATGAGCTTGCGCGCATGAAAGAATAAAGCGAGAACAATGCCATGGATGTCAAACTTGGCATTAAGGGACTGAAATCAAGTCTGGATGCAATGCAATGCAAGCGCTCTCCACCTCTGATTCATGCTCGAGAATATGATCCTAACGGTGATTACGAGCTAGAGAGACCTAAGTCAATGTAGCTCCCTAGTGGAGGAGTCGGAGGAAGATGCCCTATCTTATTCACCCATCAAGGTACTTGCTCTAACTTTCCAAGGTTACATTGCTCGCACATATCTTGCAAGCTGATGCTTTGCATTGCTTCTACTTTGTTGAACTGCCATTAGCTTAGTTTACACATCGTGTATGTGAATATGCCTGCCTATCCATTTTGATTACATATTCCATCTGTCATCATACCATATTTATCCATTCAAATGTTGTTCTTGTGTATCGAGACGTTCAAAAGGAAGAGGCGATTGCTGATGGTGGAGGAGCACAAGCAAAGTATTTGGAAAAGGTAGTAGCTTTGATAAATCAAATAGCCCATTAGGTGTAGTTGCAATATCACGACCCACAAAATACCCCAACTCTAGCAGACTCTAGCCCTACTACCTTTGGTCATTTACGATGCCCCAACTCACTGAGACCCCAAGCTGACCAAAGCAGTATGATTATGCCGGTTGACATAGCACCATTTGTACAGCATAAAACCCCATTCCAGCAAAAAGTACACAAATCCGGTTGCCAAATCCCTTTTGAACCATAGAGAGCCCCAATTGCAGCAAATAGGACCCTGTTCCATTTCTTCCCAGTTTAGAAAGCGAAGCTTATGTTGTTGTCGGGAACTTTGTGCATCTTTCCTTCATGGAAAGATTATACATGAACCAGAACAATTTCAGTCTTCCTCCATAACTTCTGGCGTAAGTAATGTACTAATGTTATTCATGGTCATTCTTTGCATATGTTTCTGATGACAGAAGACACAAGATTTCATTCTTTTAAATAGGCGAGAGCAAACTGGATTGTGATGACGAGCAAGAGTTGGTTAAGCTTTTCAAGCACTCGTTGATGAAATATCGTTCCTACGAGGCAAAGCGCACTTTGATGGCAAGCCTCTGAGCGAAATTTCTGTAAAGTCTCGGTGCTACATTTATCCGGCGGTGGTGGAATAATCTTATTACACATTGGTCTCGGCTGCAGCGTAAGTCTTGTCTATGATATCACATCACAATTTGAACTACATTTTGCATTTGCCTTAATGTCTCACTTATGCGAAATGTTAGCGAGAAGAACATTCGTTCTCAAGGGACCACGAGAATCTCACAACTATCTGCTTTGCATTGCTCTTGTGAGTACCTCTTGCCTGTATGACCATACTTACTTTCATAGTTGTTTGATTATGTAGCATCCTTTGCACATGTTAGCCTCGTGTCGTCCATTTGGTGGACATTATAAGATCCGTATGGACTCTTACACAAATTTAGAATCAACCCAATGCTTTTGAAGAGGTTTAGCTCTGCAGTCCTCTTAAGGACTGAGCGTGGTCTATCAACTGTACTTACATTACAGCTACTCCCTCATCCCATAATATAAGAGCGTTTTGTATAGTACGGTGTTCAAAACACTCTTGTATTATGGGAAGAGAGATAGTTCATTGTATCATTACGCATCTTATCTCCTCGCCCACCATTTACTAAAAAGATCGGATCTATATTTAATCTTACCAACAAGTAGAATACCACAGACAATGCCGGTCTTGAAGTGTAGCCCATTGCTCTTGTCGATACATTTTGTCTGTAATGCTTGTACTTCGAGGATTGGTAGTTGATTATGTAGCATCAATCTGCATCTTATCTTCATTATCCTCTATCCCTTCGGTATTATCATATCTATAATTACTCTCTACAAAATGTAGAAGTACAGGCAATGCTTATGAAGAAGATTATGTGTTGAAATTCTTGAGTTATCCTTCCCTTGACATGGAGAAGGGCATTATAAAGCCGGTGTTAGCTGTTAATGTAAGTCAGTCCTTCTAAATCCTTTATCCTCAAGCTGCTGTTTAATTTGCTCATACTCCCTATCGTTTACTGCTATTTGGTTTGTTGTTTCTACCAAAATGCATGTTACGTAAGAACAGTAAGTTCTAAGTTTTACTTGTAAAACCAAATTTCTTATTCATACCATGCATTACTTAATACTCCTATATGTATGCTTGGTTTTGTGGATCTATAATCCGTATGTGTGGTAAAATAGCCCGTTTGCACCTTGTCATCTCTGTTTTATCTTCTTGATGTGGTGATGATATGAACAACATGCCATGCACATTATCCAAAATAGATACAATGATTTTCTTTGCCCTTCATCTATGCTTGTTATGTTGACATGGTAATCCGATAGTGTGGTGAAGCTCCCGCATTATGAACAATGCCAAATTATGCTATTGATATTTTGAACTTACTCTTTATTTTCTAATTTGAAATTGGATAGAATTGTGAGCAGTTATCATCTTTGTTTATACACGTGCAAAACCTGTCATCTCTACTTGCTTTGTTTGGGGTGATATGCACGATGGCATGCACAAGTCTCTGAAGAAATGTGAGACAAACCCAACATATATTACAGCAAAGAAGGCAAAACATCTTGAAGATAGCGAGACAACCCCAAAGTCTTGTCTTGATGCGATGTTCAAGTTACTTGAGACTAACAGTCAAACAAGCTCACATAATTAGTTATGCGAATCAGTTCGACTTCTTGGTCCCAAGTTCTAGCGAAAGGTATTACGCAACTCAACTTCGACTTGAAGTCCTATCTCTAAGAAAGATTGCGAGAACACCAATGAGAACCTCATCGCTAAACACTACACAGGAAGCTATGACCGACATGCTAGGCGGTCTCACAGCCTTGCTCGACATCTTGCATGCGATTCCCCATAAGGCTAACCTTTCTTGAACTGTCTTGGAAGTGGTCTCGGTTCGGTATTATTTTGTTAAGCTGCAATGGTGCCCAGTTTTTGTATGTCTGCTTCTTCGTTGCGCTTTATGATCCTTTGGTGGCGAACTTGATGCCCGATGGATGTAATATACCTTAAATCCTTTATTGTATAGTGTAGGTTTATTCTTTGTTACTATGTCGTAATTTCTTTATTGTATAGAGTAGCTTTGTTCTTAATTCCTACTAATTCTTGCCATCATTAGCTATCTGAAAAAAATCAGATGTAGTCGTACGGGCGAAACATTCGATGTGGGCGGAGTTTTTAGCGGGCCACAATTGGGCCACTGCGTCTTTCTTGGTCCCGAATGATTGGGGCCTTCACACATGCGCTAGGCCCAAACTTACGGCCTATATTTTAGTTGGGCCTTTTGTTGCCCAGTAACTTAGTTTGGCCCGAGGTAGCGTTGGGCCATTGCGGGCTGAATATTGTCTTGGCTGTTATGGCCAGAATGAAACCACAGGCGTTTAGCGAGAAAAATGCATGTTGGGCCTCAATTTTCACTAGTCGTCGGCGGGCCTTGACGAGCGAAATGTAGACCGGGCGTTATGGGCCGATTAGCTCCGGGCGTTACGGGCGAAACATATCTCGGGCCTTAGTTGGCCCGATATCATGGGCCTTTAAGGCGGAAAGCTTAATCGAGCATCAACGGGCGAATTACGAGACGGGCCTTTAACAGGGCCCAAAGTCACGTTAGGCTTAACTTTGTTGCCACCTTTAGCACGAGCGTTAGTGGGCGATGTCGTCGGACCATATATGGCCCATAGGCGTACGGGCCATTCCCAAGCGAAAAGTCACACCGGGCTGAAATGGGCCCATGTCTACATCAGGCCTCTAACGGTGAAAGTCCTTTGGGCTGTAGTTGGGCCCGAATATTGGCGAACAATTAGGAGTCGAATCGGCTTGGACGTAAATGGGCCCAAATATTGGCGAAGCAGATCTGGTTTCGAGCTATAAATGGGCCTTTATTAAGCGAGCCGTTATTGGGCTGGCCCACTAGTACTGATTAAGTTCTACGGGCCTTTGTTGGGCGGCCTTTTTAACCTATATGGGCCTCTATTGGGCCCACCACGTGTCGACGTACCATAGGCATGTCTCCTCCAATGGGCCAGGCGACATCGGCCTTGACGGCCAATCATAATTTTACCGTGGAAATTTCCCATTGGTGGGGTACATTAACAGGTTATTGGATCCAAAATCCGACCCGATAAGCAACGGCGTTCCGTTCTGATGGATGCCGCGTGTCGGTCACCCTTGACAAAAGCATACGTGGCGCTCGATTTATCGTCATGGAAGTGGACACTTCCGTGATGATAATTTTGGTAATGTCATGGAACACTTCTCGACAACACGGTATGACTATCTTGATTACATCATAAATTTATCATGGATGTACATGCATGACAAAAATGCAACCTCTTGTGACAAACACGTATCATCACGGAAGTGTATTTTTTGTAGTGTTTGCATATCAAAACTTGGGATGCTAAAATATAATCTTCATTAAACATAGCTTCCCCAAGCTTGGGCCTTTCATATCATAAGCATAATCACTCTCATCATTAATTGTATGGATAGCACCAATAGTACAACAATTATCATCATCACAATGAGTAGTAGGAACAACATCATTTGGAAGGGATACCTTTTACCTTTGTTGCCCTTCTTTTCCTTTTCTTTTCACATTATGTGTGGGTTCAACCTTCCTCTTTGAGCTCCTTATTGGTGAGATTGGTTGAATAAGCTCCTCCTCGTTATCGATTCATCATAAGAAATAATAGGAGGATATTGGGAAATCTCTTCCCTTTCATTAGTATTCTCATCATCTTCTATTTGCTTTCTTTTCTTTATGTAATTGGCAATATAAGGATTTTCAATGCAATTCACCGCACAATACAAATAAATTTTCTCTAGATCAATATCAAGGAATTTCTTATGGGCAAATTCTGGAAGGTCCTTAAGTAAACGTTTCAATTCTTCATAATCCAAAAGCAAATAAGCTCATTTTAATGTGCAAGGGAGATCAAATCATCACAATTTTTGGACACGATTCGATTGTGAAACAATTTGCATTGGAGATGTAAATGACCACGTTCATTGCAAAGTTCACAAGTACGTCAAAGGAATTTTAAATTTTCAGCACTCACATCTAGCCTTTCTTGCAACCATTTAGTTTCTAAATGATTATGCCTCTTGCAATAAATATCTTCTCTATTTGGTGTGTTCATGCAAACATGCACTCCACAAAAGTTGACATGCTCATAAGAGATATTTTCATCATGACTAGAGCAATCATCATTAATACTATGGATATTCAAGGAGTTTATACTAACAACATTGCAATCATGCTCATTATTCAAAGATTTTAATGCATTCTTGTTCTAGCACTTGAGCACAATTTTCCTTTCCATCATACTCACGAAAGATATTAAAAATACGAAGCGTATGAGACAAACTTAACTCCATTTTTTTTGTAGTTTTCTTTTATAAACTAAACTAGTGATAAAACAAGAAACAAAAAGATTCGATTGCAAGATCTAAAGATATACCTTCAAGCACTAACCTCCCGAACAGCGGCCGGAGAAAAAGCTTGATGTCTACTACACAACCTTCTTCTTGTAGAGCGTTATTGGGCTGCAAGTGCAGGTTTGTAGGACAGTAACAAATTTCCCTCAAGTGGATGACCTAAGGTTTATCAATCCGTAGGAGGCGTAGGATGAAGATGGTCTCTCTCAAACAACCCTGCAACCAAATAACAAAGAGTCTCTTGTGTGCCCAACACACCCAATACAACGGTAAATTGTATAGGTGCACTAGTTCGGCGAAGAGATGGTCATACAAGTGCAATATGGATGGTAGATAAGAGTATTTGTAATCTGAAAATGTAAAAACAGCAAGGTAACTAATGATAAACGTGAGCGTAAACGGTATTGCAATGGTAGGAAACAAGGCCTAGGGTTCATACTTTCACTAGTGCAAGTTCTCTCAACAATAATAACATAGATAGATCATATAACAAGCCCTCAACATGCAACAAAGAGTCACTCCAAAGCCACTAATAGCGGAGAACAAATGTAGAGATTATGGTAGGGTATGAAACCACCTCAAAGTTATTCTTTCGGATCGATCTATTAAAGAGTTAGTACTAGAATAACACCTTAAGACACAAATCAACAAAACCCTAATGTCACCTAGATACTCCATTGTCACCTCAAGTATCCGTGGGCATGATTATCGATATGCATCACACAATCTTAGATTCATCAACCAACACAAAAGTACTTCAAAGAGTGCCCCAAAGTTTCTCGGAGAGTCAAGAAAGCGTGTGCCAACCCCTATGCATAGGTTCATGGGCGGAACCATAAGTTGGTCACCAAAACATACATCAAGTGGCACGTGATATCCCATTGTCACCACAGATAAACCACGGCAAGACATACATCATGTGTTCTCAAATAAAGACTCAATCGATAAGATAACTTCAAGAGGAAACTCAATTCATCACAAGAGAGTAGGGGGAGAAACATCATAAGATCCAACTATAATAGCAAAGCTCGCGATACATCAAGATCGTGCCATAGAGAACACGAGAGAGAGAGATCAAACACATAGCTCTGGTACATACCCTCAGCCCGGGTGAACCTCCTCCTCGTCATGGGGCGCCGGGATGATGAAGATGGCCACGGTGATGGATTCCCCCCTGGCGAGGTGCGAGCGGGCTCGAGAGGTTTTGGTGGCTCTGAGAGGCTTGCAGCAGCGGAACTCCCGATCTATCTTGATATTCAATGGTTTTAGGATGCGTGAAGCATATAGGCGAAAGAAGTCGGTCGGGAGGTGCTCGAGGGCCCACGAGGGCAGGCGGCGCCCTACGGAGGCCCTCCTATCTCGTGGCTGCCTCGAGGATCTTCGACGTGAACCTCAAGTCTCGGGATCATATTCTTCCCAAAAATAACGCTGCCAAAGGTTTCTTTCCGTTTGGACTCTGTTTGATATTCCTTTTCTTGAAATCTTGAAGCAGAGCAATAAAACAGCAATATAAATTTGGGCCTCCGGTTAATAGGTTAGTCCCAAAAGTAATATAAAAGTGTATAATAAAGCCGTAATCATTCAAAACAGATAATAAAATAGCATGAATGCTTCATAAATTATAGATCGTTGGAAGTATCGAGGCGGCGTCGTGAGCACCCGGTCGAGTCAGTCACGCTCTCGCCAAGAGGTCACCACGAGTCAAGGCAACCCTTCAAAAGCCGAAGCCGGGGTCGAAGAAGAGCAGATTAGGCTGATCCCGGGGTGATGCCACCGCCTTATCGCCCGATCGGCACTGCTGCAGAACCTAGGTGTCATGCCCTTATGCGCCCCAGGGCTCGCGCTAGTGCCCTAGCAGTGGCTTCTTGGGCATGGTGCTTCAAAAGAGGTGAGGATTACGCCGCCGTGGACGATAAGTGCTCCGCCTTGATCTTTGTTCCATGTTCTTGTCGTAGTATCTTGATGCCTTCCTCTTATGCAGTTAGGCCAATGTTGGTGGTGAAGAAGAAGGAGACAACCGTGACCACGAGACCCGGCAGCTTACCACGGCGCGCCGTCCACAGCCTGAAGGATGGTGATGGCACAATAGCCTGTGGTGGGTCATCCTCGCGAGACTCGGAGGCCAGGCCTTAGGAGAAGGCGACCTCTGTAGCCAAGCCGGCTCTGGAGGCGCCTGCTCTCAGCTCGTCAGCTGAGGTCTTGAAGGCTCCGGAGCCTCCGACCCCCTCTGCTGCTGCTACCTTGACGATCCTGGCGCCGGCGCTGTCTCCCCCTTCCATCATGCCTTTGGGCCGCAGATCCTCCTGCCTCACAGTGCTCTGGAGGAGGCTCTTTCCGTCTTGAACCAACCGTGGCGACCTTGGCGCTGGCCGTCACTGGCGTCGGGGTGCCTAGAGCTGATCTTGGGATGGCTGCGATCCAGCGCGTCGTCGAGGCCGCATGGAGAGAGGCCGTGGCGGTCTCTGAGGAGGGTAAGCAGGCTGTCGGCCTGACGCGGCCGCCCGACATGGCGTTGAAGGATGCGAGGCTGCGGGGCGCTGCCAAGTGGCAAAGGCGGTGGAGACCTGCGCAACAAGTGGGCCATCAAGGCTGCGTGTGCGTGGCGGGAGGGAAGAAGAAGGCCGGGAAGGCGCGATCGCCGATGGTGGCGCCAAGCTAGAGCAAGCGGCGCAGCGAGGCATGAGTGCAGCCGCTGGAGAAGGCGAAGGAGGAGGTGGAGGCGGAGAAGGCCGGTTGGAGGCTAAGCGAAAGTTCGCCGCCTTCAATTATCTTGGCGAGAGGCCCCACTTAACTGCTTGGGATCTCTCTGAGGAGGGGTGAAAAGCCATTGGTGATTCTTGAGGAAGGCCTGAGCTGCTCCCCATCTGCTTCTGGCCTCGAGGCGCTGTCATTAGAGTCAGACCCCATGGTGGAAGGAGAAGCCTCTGGCGCTCTCCGCCTCGGCCGTGATCGCGTCTTCAGACCACCTCCATCTTTGTGATCCCAACCCGACTTTGAAGCCTTGCTTGAGCCTGTGGACTGGAGCCTTTGCACCGGCTTTGCGAAGCCGTGAAGGACTAGGTGGAGGTCCTCTTTGGGAAGTTCTGGCCGTCCAGCGCCCAGCCTTTGATGGCGCCGCCAACCCTACAGCCTTGGTGGCGACAGGCGATGGATCGTTGTTGATGTGGGGCACCTTGAGGCGATAGCAGCGCCCAAGGTGAAGGCTTCATTGGTGGCGCTTCCCTCCATTTTATTTCTTGCAACATGTATCATGCCTCGTGGAGGTGTAAGAACTTAAGTGCTCTGAACCTTTAAGAAACAGTACGTCTTGTAATAATTTGCTAGGATTTTGCGATTTCCTTCCCGTTTTCTTTAATGTTCTGCGTCGGCGAGGCCGGCCCGTGCATACCTCGGCTTATTTGGTCGTCCGGATCACGGGGCCGAGACCAAGGGGTGAGGACTCGTGACCAATTAGGCTCTGAGTCGTGATGCTCAGGAGTCCCCCATGACGTACAAACAACCCTCGGGAAGGAGATGTGAGAGTAGGTGTAGAATCGAAAGTATGTCTAGAGGGGGTTTATTAGACTACTTGACCAAATAAAAGTCTAGCCTTTTCCCAATTTTAAGTCTTGGCAGATTTTAGCAACTTATCACAAGTCAAGCAATCAACCTACACATGCAAAACTAAGGTATAGCAGTGGAATGTAAATCATTGCATATGAAGGTAAAGGGGAGGAGTTTGGAGGGAGAAAATGCAATGTAGACACGAATATTTTTCCCATGGTTCCGATAGGTGGTGCTATCGTACATCCACGTTGATGGAGACTTCAACCCACGAAGGGTAACAGTTGCGAGAGTCCACGGAGGCTCCACCCACGAAGGTCCACGAAGAAGAAACCTTGTTTATCCCACCATGGCCGCCATACGAAGGACTTGCCTCACTAGGGTAGATCTTCACAAAGTAGGCAATCTCCTTGCTTGTACAAACTCCTTGGTTCAACTCCACAATCTTGATGGAGGCTCCCAAGTGACACCTAACCAATCTAGGAGACACCACTCACCAAAGGTAATAGATGGTGTGTTGATGATGAACTCCTTGCTCTTGTGCTTCAAATGATAGTCTCCCCAACACTCAACTCTCTCTCACAGATTTGGATTTGGTGGAAAGATGATTAGAGTGGAAAGAAACTTGGGGAAGGCTAGAGATCAAGATTCTTGTGGTTGGATTGGAATATCTTGATCTCAACACATGAGTAGGTGGTTCTCTCTCAGAAAATGAATGCTGGAAGTGTAGGCACGTTCTGATGGCTCTCTCCACAAATGGAGGAAGGGTGGAGGGGTATATATAGCCTCCACAAAATCTAACCGTTACACACAATTTACCAAACTCGGTGGGATCGAATAGTGAAACACGGTCAGACCGATTTAGTTCAAAATGTGAACGTTAGGCTTTTCGGTGGGACCGACATGTCAACTCTGTGGGACCGATTGTTTTAGGGTTAGGGCATAGCGTAATTTCGGTGAGACCGATCACATGAACTCGGTGAAACCGATTTCTGTAATAGGCACACAGAGGGTTGGTCAGGCAAACTCGGTGGGACCGATCGCTCATTTCGGTGAGACCGGAATGTTACAAAAAGGAAACAGAGAGTTTGCATTGCGAACTCGGTGGGACCGATCACTCATCTTGGATAGACCGGAATGTTACGAAGGGAAACAGAGAGTTTGCAATCCCATCTCGGTGAGACCGAGATCCCTATCTGTGAGACCGAACTGATTATGGTTTACAGCGTTAGCTCGTCAAATAATCTCGGCGGCGCCGGATAGATCAAATCGGTGGGGCCGAGTTTGACTTTTGGTTTGGGACATATGTGGAATTGAGAAAGTGGTTGAGGGCTTTTGGAGCATATCACTAAGAATTTTTAGCAAGCAAGCCATTAAGCAACACCTCGTCCCCTTTTAATTGTATTGGATTTCCCTATGGACTCAATGTGATCTTGGATCACTAAAATGAAAATGTAGAGTCTTGAGCTTGAGCCAATATGTGTCCTTAGCATTTTGAGGGGTCCAAATTCCTAGTCCATGCCATGCCAATCATTGAACTTTCTGAAAGGATTATCTTGAAAGAATATTAGTTCAATGAGCTATATGTTGTTAGGAGTTACCAAAACCACCGAGGGATTAGTTGCACTTTCAATCTCCCCCTTTTTGGTAATTGATGCCAACATATAGATCAAAGCTTCGACAAATGATAATAAGAATGAAATACATCTTTGCTTTGAGAAGTATGCGATAAGCAAGAGCTCCACCTAAATTTGTGCATTAATTAAATTTTTCTTTTGAATGCAAATGCACAATCGATTAGGATGATGGGTTGCTCTTCCATGTCACATACATCTTGGTGGAGCACTCAAAATGGTAGTAAATGAAATATGCACTCATCACCAAGGCAACATGTTAATGATCATACATGAGAGATACATAATATCATCATCCAAGCACAAACATTAACGTATGATATGATCAAACACATGACCATACAAGTATCTCTCACACACAAACATAGAGTATCATCCAAGCAAGCAAACACATAGCAAATAAGATAGCAAAAGAAACAAGCTCTCTCTCTCTCTCTCTCTCTCTCTCTCTCTCTCGAAGCTTATGATCTATACACTTTCTCCCTCTTTGGCAACAAGTTACCAAAAAGCTTGAAAATGCATAGTGTATGCGACTCTCTAAGCTTGATCTTGGGAGGTGGCGTGGAGAGGACTCCAAAGCGAATGCATATGTTGAAGTTGTTGGAGCTGGTGGAGTGGCTGAAGAACAAGCTGAAGCTGTGGCTGCAGGTCTTGGCGTAGTAACTCTCGTGTACATCACCAAACTTGCACATTTGAAGATCTCTGTGCCCTAGGCACTCTCGAAAAGCTTTAGTGGTAGATTTCTCTTTCCTCTCTTGACTTCATCCGGAGCTGCTCAACAGCCATTGCATCTCTGTGACCTTCAAGTCTAGATCATAAAACTTTGTTTCAATGATCCTTTCAAGGCTCTCTTGATTACTGCGTCGGGGTGGCCAATCCTTTCTCAATCCTCGAAGTGGCTTGAATAAGATATCCAAGTTGATCTTGTTTTGACCCGAGGAAAACTTGTGAAGCCTCTTTAGCACTTGACATCTTGGCTGCCTTCTCTGCTTTCGCCTTCTCTCTCTCTTCTCCTGAGCCTCTACTGAAGTTGGATATGTAGCATCCATGACAACTGTGTTGTCCTCAAAGTCTGTCCTCAGCGGAAGGTGTTCTTTGTCCAACAAATATGTACCTGTGCCCATCTTGGAGTTGATGAGCATCTGGATGTGTGGAGCACACCCACATGATCTCTTTTGGTCTGCAGTTGTCCTCTTGATTGTCTCTACAATCAGTGTCATCACTGAATTTTTGGGCACATCAAACATATCGTGGATTGATGGAATGTCCTCTTATCATCCCGTGATCTCAGTTTGGGCAACAAAGTGTGCCTCGAGAATAGTGTTGATAGTTGGCGGACACGACAAGAGATAATAAACGAGTCAAACTTGTGATGTTCTAAATCTGCATTTGGAATCTCTTTGTACATGTGTGACATAGAGTTATGTCCTTTCCTTGGCTTGGCATACACATCGATGTCATCCTCATGCTCTTCACGGGCATTGATCATCTTAGCCCACTCTACAACTCTTGAGTGGTACCTTGTACCTTCGGACATCCAAGCAATCCTTCCATCTGGATAAAAATGAGCTGTTGAATAGAATTGCATAATGAGCTCATCATTCCACTTGGTCAACTTCTGACCCACAAAGACATTAACTCCATTCATCATGAAACTTTTATGAACTCCTGGGAAGTGGTCTTCATTGTTGTCAATGTACTTCCAATCAACCCACTTCATGTCACAGACAATTGGCTTCTGTCCAGGAGCATAGTCTCGTAGAAGTCCTATTGTTCCTTAGTATGGAACCTGTAATCTACAGTAGTTCTCCTTCTTGAGGCATAAGGATCATTGTCTCCATGATGCAGAGACACGCATCTTCTGATCTTCATGTTTTATGCCTTTGGATGATTGTCATCATGGCGGGGATCTTGGGCTTGACTTCACAGCACTTGGGCTTCCTCATCTTCTTCTTCTATTTCAGGCACCGGGGCCTTGTTCTTCTCAGCAAATGGTATGTTCCTGGTGCTTCTCTTTGGTGCAGACTTGGTGGCTGGAGCAGTAGCTTTGGGGGCAGTCTTGTGCTTTGAAGGAGCAACCCTAGACTTGATGGCATCCCCATCATCTTACGAGTCTTAGGTCTGGTGCAACATCCTCTTCTTCATCTTCTTCCTCATCAGCAGTGTGCTTCTCAAATTTTGCCATGGGATCTACTTTCTTGCACCATCTCCCTCTCTTCCTTTCTTTCTTCTTCTTGCCCTCACTAGCAGCCTCTCCAACAGTTGATTTGGAGGTTTCAAAAGTTGAGGATCTGGCTTTTGACATGGGCACTCTCTTGGTAGGTGCCTTCTTGTTCATACCGGGCATTCTTGAAGTAGTGTGCCAAATTCCTTCTTGACAACGTTCTTCTTTGAGCTGACCTCCTCCTTAGCAACCACATAATATTCTTATTCATCTTGATTTCTCTTTCTCCTCTACCTAGTAGCAGTCTTAGGCAGGTTGCTAGGAGTACTTACTGCCCTCATCATAACTGCCGGAGGGACTAGTGCTCTCACTTAGATTCACTTGCTCCTCGGACTTGTTACGGCTATCACAGATCGGACATTGTTGACATTACAAACTGAAAGCTGACCTTGTGAACAGATATAGATGAGATAGAGTGGGCAGAGCATCACAAAGTCAGAGATTTTGCAAAACAATTGAGTCAAAACTTAGTTTTATTTTCCCTGAAAGCATTTGAGACTACGATTTGTTAAAGTCGGTGCCACGAAACAATATTGAGTCTGAACTAGTGAGATCGGTCGGACCAAGACATCGTTCGGTGAGTCCAAAGATTGCTAGGGTTTATTTGAGAGTTAAACTTCGGTCACACCGATTTGCAAGTTTCGGTCGGACCGAAAGTTACAAGTGCAATGGCCTAAGCCAAATCGGTGAGACCGATTTACGACAACCCGATCGGTCCAAGATGAGTTAGTGAAACCTAACCCTAAATTTTCGAATCAAAACTATTCTAAAGAGAGTTTTGCTGGATAGAATAATCTCATCGTGGTAAGAATCATGGCATTGACTTTGTGCTAAGAATCGGGGAGGTAAAGATTGCACAAAGGTCGAACTCATACCCTAACTTGGCGATGATCTCAATATGGTGGCAGACGGTGAAGATTCTCGTTAATGGCGGAGACCAGCGGCAGAGGGGTCATTTGTGTTGGCGACGTGCAGAAATTCAAAATTTTCCTCGTGTCACCAAGATCTATCTATGGAGAAACTAGCGAGGGAAGGAAGTGCATCTACATACCCTTGTAGATCGCTAAGCGGAAGCATTCAAGAAGCAGGGGTTGAAGAAGTACTTTCGTCGTGATCCAAATCACGGAGATCCTAGTGCGAGCAGGCGGCACCTCCGCCTTTAACAACACGTACAGCCGGTGGCGTCTCCCATGCCTTGATCCAGCAAGGAGAGAGGATAGGTTGGGAAGACTCCATCCAACAGCAGCAGCAACGGTGTGGTGGTGATGGAGGCGTGGCAATCTGCGGGCCGCCAAGCACCTTGCAGAGAGGAGGAGGACTTGGGAGGGAGGGCTGCGCCGAGGGCAAGGTGCAGCTCCCATCGCCTCCCACTATATATAGGGGTGGAGGGATTATTTCTTGCCCTCAAGTCCATTGGGGCGTTGGCAAAGGTGGGAGGAAAGAAATCCCATTCTTTCCTTTCCCCACCGATTGTTATCCCCCCTTTTTAGGGATCTTGATCTTATCCCTTCGGGATATGATCTTATTCCTTCTAAGGGGGGATCTTGGTGCGCCTTGACCAGGGGTGTGGGGCCTTGCGCCCACTACCCACGTTCATGTGGGTCCCCCATGCAGGTGGGACCCACTCCAGAACCTTCTAGAACCTTCTCGGTACAATACCGAAAAATCCCGAACATTTTCCGGTGGCCAAAATAGGACTTCCCATATATAAATCTTTACCTCCGGACCATTCCGAAACTCCTCGTGACATCCGGGATCTTATCCGGGACTCCGAACCACATTCGGTAACCACGTATATCTATTCCCTATAACCCTAGCGTCATCGAACCTTAAGTGTGTAGACCCTACGGGTTCGGGAACCATCTGAACATGACCGAGGCGTTCTCCGGTCAATAACCAACAGCGGGATCTGGATACCCTTGTTGGCTCCCATGTTCCACGATGATCTCATCGGATGAACCACGATGTCAAGGACTCAATCGATCCCGTATACAATTCCCTTTGTCTAGCGGTATTGTACTTGCGAGATTCGATCGTCGGTATACGATACCTTGTTCAATCTCGTTACCGGCAAGTCTCTTTACTCGTTCCATAACACATCATCCGTGATCAACCCCTTGGTCACATTGTGCACATTATGATGATGTCCTACGAGTGGGCGGAGATACCTCTCCGTTTACGGTGACAAATCCGGTCTCGATTCGTACCAACCATGAGACACTTTCGGAGATACCCGTAGTGCACCTTTATAGCCACCCGATTCGTTGTGACGATTGGTACACCCAAAGCATTCCTCGGTGTCCGGAGTTGCACAATCTCATGGTCTAAGGAAAGATACTTGACATTAGAAAAGCTTTAGCATACAAACTACTGCGATCTTTGTGCTAGGCTTAGGATTGGGTCTTGTCCATCACATCATTCTCCAAATGATGTGATCCCGTTATCAATGGCATCCAATGTCCATGGTGGGAAACCGTAACCATCTGTTGATCAGCGAGCTAGTCAACTAGAGGCTTACTAGGGACATGGTGTTGTCTATGTATCCACACATGTATCTGAGTTTCCTATCAATACAATTATAGCATGATAATAAGCGATTATCATGAACAAGGAAATATAATAATAACCAATTTATTATTGCCTCTAGGGCATATTTCCAACATCTCCCACTTGCACTAGAGTCAATAATCTAGTTCACATCGCTATGTGATCAACACTCATAGGTCACATCTCCATGTGACCAACATCAAGATTTACTAGTGTCACTAAACTAGTTCACATCATCATGTGATTAAGACTCAATGAGTTACGGGGTTTGATCATGTTTTGCTTGTGAGAGGTTTTAGTCAGCAGGTGCGCAACATTCAGATCCGTATGTACTTATAAATCTCTATCTCATATTGTAAATGATGCTTCCACGCTCCACTTGGAGCTATTCAAATAGTTGCTCCACTATCGTATCCGGTTTTCTACTCGAGTCACTCGCATAGGTGTTAAAGCTTGCATCGGCGTAACCCTTCTGCGAACTCTTTATCACCTCCATAATCGAAAACATGTCCTTATTTACTCCAAGGACAATTTTGACCGTTGTCCAATGATCCATTCTGGATCACTCTTGTACCCTTGCCGGACTCATGGCAAGGCACACTTCGATCGGTACACAGCATAGCATACTATAGAGCCTATATACGAAGCATAGGGGCGACCTTCATCCTTTCTCTCTCTTATGCGTTGTGAGCTTTAACTCTTAACTTCATACCTTACAAATCAGGCAAGAACTCCTTCTTTGGTGATCCATCTTAACACCTTCAAGATCATGTCAAAATATGTGCTCATTTGAAAGTACCATTTAGCGTTTTTATCTATCCTCATAGATCTTGATGCTCAATGTTCAAGCAGCTTAATTCAGGTTTTCTATTGAAAAACACTTTTCAAATAACCCTATATGCTTTCGAAATTCTACATCATTTCGATCAACAATATGTCATTCACATATACTTATCGAAATCCTATAGTGCTCCCACTCACTTCTTTGGAAATACAAGTTTCTCACAAACTTTGTATAAACCCAAAATCTTTGATCATCTCATCAAAGCGTACATTCCAACTCGAGATTCTTACTCCGGTCCTTAAGAGGATTCTTGGAGCTTTGCATACTTGTTAGCATCTTTGGGATTGACAAAACCTTACGGTTGTATCACATACAACCTTTCCTCAAAAATATAACGTCGAGAAACAATGTTTTGACATCCTATCGCAAATTTCATCAATCATGCAGTAATTGCTAATCAATTCAACAGACTCTTAGCATCGCTTCTGGTGAAAAGCCTCACCGTAGTCAACTCCTTGAACTTGTCGGAAAACATCTTTAACGACAAGTCGAGCTTTCTTAATGGTGATACTTACCATCATTGTATGTCTTCCTTTTAAAATCCATCTTTACCCAACGTCCTTCGACCATCAAGTATTTCTTCCAAAGTCATGGATCCTCTCTCGGATGTTATGGCCTTGAGCCATTAAATCGGAATCCGGGCCCACCATCGCTTCTTCATAGCTCGTGGGTTCATTGTTGTCTAGCAACATGATCTTCAAGACAGGATTCTTGTACCACTCGAGTAAATGCGCATCCTTGTCACCCTCAGATGCAGTAGTGACTTGATCCAAAACTTCATGATCACTATCATAAGCTTCTACTTCAATTGGTGTAGGCGCCAGGGAACAACTTCACGTGCCACTGCTACACTTGTTGAAGTGACGGTTCAATAACCTCATCAAGTCTCCACCATCCTCCTCAATTCTCTCGAGAGAAACTTTTCTCGGGAAAGGACCTAATTCTAGAAACAATCATTTTGCTTCGGAACCGAGGAGGAGGTATACCCAACTGTTTTGGGTGTCCTATGAAGAAGCATTTTATCCGCTTTGGGTTCGAGCTTATCAACTGAAACTTTTTCACATAAGCGTGCAACCCCAAACTTTAAGAAACGACAATTTAGGTTTCTCAAACCATAGTTCAAGCGGTGTCGTCTCAGCGGAATTACGTGGTGCCCTATTAAAGTGCTTGTGGTTGTCTCTAATGCCTAACCCATGAGCGATAGTGGTAATTGATAAGAGACATCATGGTATGCATCATATCCAATAGGGTGCAACTATGATGTTTGGACACACCATCACACTATGGTGTTCGGTAGATATTTATTGTGAAACAATTTCCACAATGTCTTAATTGCGTGCCAAATCTCGTAACTCGGATACTCATCTCTATGATCATATCATAGACATTTTATCCTCTTGTCACGATGATCTACAACTTCACTCTGAAATTACTTGAACCATTCAATAATTCAGACTTGTGTTTCATCAAGTAAATATACTCAGTATCTACTCAAATCATCCGTGAAGTAAGAACATAACGATATTCCTTTGCATGCCTCGGCACTCATTGGACTCACACATCAAAATGTGTTACTTCCAACAAGTTGCTATCTTGTTCCATCTTCTTGAAACCGAGGCTTTTAGGTCATTTTGCCCATGTGGTATGATTTGCATATCTCAAGTGATTCAAAATCAAGTGAGTCAAACAATCCATCTACATGGAGTTTCTTCATGCATATACACCAATAGACATGGTTAGCATGTCTCAAACTTTTCAAAAAGCGAGTGAGTCCAAAGATCCATCAACATGGAGCTTCTTCATGCGTTTATACCAATATGACTTACATGGCGATTGCCACAGTAAGTGGTACCATCATTACTATCTTATATCTTTTGGCATGAAAATGTGTATTACTATGATCGAGATTCAATAAACCATTCCTTTAGGTGCAAGACCATTGAAGGTATTATTCAAATAAATAGAGTAACCATTATTCTCCTTAAATGAATAACCGTATTGCGATAGACATAATCCAATCATGTCTATGCTCAATGCAAACACCAAATGACAATTATTCGGTTTAACACTAATCTTGATGGTAGAGGGGCGTGCGATGTTTGATCACATCAAACTTGGAAACACTTCAACACATATCGTCGACTCACCTTTAGCTAGTCTCCGTTTATTCCGTAGCCTTTTATTTGAGTTACTAACACTTAGCAACCGAACGGTATCTAATACCCTGGTGCTACTAGGAGTACTAGTAAAGTACACAATAACTTAATGTATATCAATATACTTCTATCGACCTTGCCAGCCTTCTCATCTACCAAGTATCTAGGGTAATTCTGCTCGTTGGTTGTTCCCTTTATTACGAAGCACTTAGTCTCGGGTTTGGGTTCAACCTTGGGTTTCTTCATTAGAGCAGCGGCTGATTTGCTTTGTTTCTGAAGTATCCCTTCTTGCCCTTGCCCTTCTTGAAACTAGTGGTTTCACCAACCATCAACAATTGATGCTCCTTCTTGATTCCTACTTTGGCGGTGTCAAACATCGCGAATATCTCAGGATCATCATATTTATCCCTGATTTGTTATAGTTCATCACGAAGCTCTAGCAGCTTGGTGGCAATGACTTGGAGAAACATCACTATCTCGGAAGATCAACTCCCTCAATTCAAGTGATTGTTGCTTTCAGACAATCGAGCACAAGCTCAACGATTGAGCTTTTCTCCCTTAGTTTGCGAGGCTAAGAAAATCGTCGGAGGTCTTATACCTCTTGGCGTGGGCACGACCTGAAATCCCAATTCAGCCCTCGAAACATCTCATATGTTCATGACGTTTGAAAAACGTCTTTGGTGCCTCAACTCTAAAGCGTTTAAGCGAACTATCACGTAGTTATCAAAGCGTGTATGTCCGATGTTACGCAACATCCACAGGCGGCGTTTGGGGTTCAACACTGGCGGTGCATTAAGGACATAAGCTTTTTCGTCCGCATAATACGCTCTTGTCAACTTTCAACTATATTTTCTCTAGGAACATATCTAAGCAGTGGAACTAAAGCGCGAGCTTCGACATAATTTGCAAAGATCTTTTGACTATGTTCAGGATAATTAAGTTCATCTCATGAACTCCCACTCGAATAGACATCCCTCTAGTCATCTAAGTGATTACATGATCCGAGTCAACTAGGCGTGTCCGATCATCACGTGAGACGGACTAGTCATCATCGGTGAACATCTTCATGTTGATCATATCCTCCATAAGACTCATGCTCGACCTTTCGGTCTCTTGTGTTTGAGGCCATATGCGTACATGCTAGGATCGTCAAGTTAACCTAAGTGTTTGCGTGTGTAAATCTGGCTTACACCCGTTGTATGTGAGCGTAAGAATCTATCACCCGATCATCACGTGGTGCTTGAAGCAGCGAACTTTACATAGCGGTGCGATTAGGGGAACACTTTCTTGAAATTTTAATGAGGATCATCTTATTTACTACCGTCGTACTAAGAAAATAAGATGTATAAACATGACAAACATCACATGCAATCAAATAGTGACATGATATCGCCAATATCATATTGCTCCTTTTGATCTCCATCTTCGGGGCTCCACGATCATCATCGTCACCGGCATGACACCATGATCTCCATCATCATGTCTCCATGAAGTTGTCTCACCAACTTATTACTTCTACTACTATGGCTACCGGGTTAGCAATAAAGTAAAGTAATTACATGGCGTTGTTCAATGACACCAGGTCATACAATAAATAAAGACAACTCCTATGGCTCCTTCGGTTGTCATACTCATCGACATGCAAGTCGTGATTCCTATTACAAGAACATGATCAATCTCATACATCACATATCATTCATCACATTCTTCTTGGCCATATCACATCACATAGCATACCTGCAAAAACAAGTTAGGCGTCCTCTAATTATTGTTTGCATGTTTTCACGTGGCTGCTCTTGGTTTCTAGCAAAGCGTTTCTTACCTCATAAAACCACAGCGTGATATGTCAATTGCTATTTACCCTTCATAAGGACCCTTTTCATCGAATCCGATCCGACTAAAGTGGGAGGCGGCACCCGCTAGCCACCTTATGCAACAAGTGCATGTCGATCGGTGGAACTGTCTCACGTAAGTGTGCGTGTAAGGTCGGTCCGGGCGCTTCATCCCACAATGCTACGAATCAAGATTGGACTAGTAGCGGTAAGCATATTGAACAAAATCAAGCGCCCACAACTACTTTGTGTTCTACTCGTGCAAAGAATCTCATAATAGACCTAGCTCATGATGCCCTTTGTTGGGGCGTAGCAGAAATTCAAAATTTTCTCGTGTCACCAAGATCTATCTATGGAGAAACTAGCGAGGGAAGGAGGTGCATCTACATACCCTTGTAGATCTCTAAGCGAAATCATTCAAGAGAGCGGGGTTGAAGGAGTCGTACTCGTCGTGATCCAAATCACCGGAGATCCTAGTGCGAGCAGACGGCACCTCCGCGTTCAACACACGTACAACCCGGTGGCGTCTCCATGCCTTGATCCAGCAAGGAGAGAGGAGAGGTTGGGGAAGACTCCATCTGCAGCAGCAGCCTGACGGTGTTGTGGTGATGGAGAAGCGTGGCAATCCTGCGAGGGCCGCCAAGCACCGCAGGAGGAGGAGGAGGACTTGGGAGAGGGAGGGCTGCGCCGAGGAAGGGTGCAGCTCGGGATTATTTCTTGCCCTCAAGTCCATTGGGGCGTTGGCAAGGTGGGAGAAAGAAATCCCATCCTTTCCTTTCCCCACGATTGTTATCCCCCTTTTGGGATCTTGATCTTATCCCTTGGGATATGATCTTATTCCTTCTAAGGGGGATCTTGTGCGCCTTGACCAGGGTGTGTGGCCTTGCGCCCACTACCCACGTTCATGTGGGTCCCCATGCAGGTGGGCCCCACTCCGGAACCTTCTAGAACCTTCCGGTACAATACGAAAAATCCGAACATTTTCCGGTGGCCAAATAGGACTTCCATATATAAATCTTTACCTCCGGACCATTACGGAACTCCTCGTGGCGTCCGGGATCTCATCCAGGACTCGAACCACATTCGGTAACCACGTATATCTATTCCTATAACCCTAGCATCATCGATCCTTAAGTGTGTAGACCCTACGGGTTGGGAACCATCTGAGACATGACCGAGGCGTTCTCGGTCAATAACCAACAGCGAGATCTGGATACCCTTGTTGGCTCCCACATGTTCCACGATGATCTCATCGGATGAACCACGATGTCAAGGACTCAATCGATCCGTATACAATTCCCTTTGTCTAGCGGTATTGTACTTGCGAGATTCGATCGTCGGTATGCGATACCTTGTTCAATCTCGTTACCGGCAAGTCTCTTTACTCGTTCTATAACACATCATCCGTGATCAACCCCTTGGTCACATTGTGCACATTATGATGATGTCCTACCAAGTGGGCGGAGATACCTCTCCGTTTACAGGTGACAAATCCATCTCGATTAGTACCAACCAGAGACACTTTCGGAGATACCTGTAGTGCACCTTTATAGCCACCCGATTCACGTTGTGACATTTGGTACACCCAAAGTATTCCTACGGTATCCGTGAGTTGCACAATCTCATGGTCTAAGGAAAAGATACTTGACATTAGAAAAGCTTTAGCATACAAACTACGATCTTTGTGCTAGGCTTAGGATTGGGTCTTGTCCATCACATCATTCTCCAAATGATGTGATCCGTTATCAATGGCATCCAATGTCCATGGTGGGAAACCGTAACCATCATTGATCAACGAGCTAGTAAACTAGAGGCTTACTAGGGACATGGTGTTGTCTCTGTATCCACACATGTATCTGAGTTTCCTATCAATACAATTATAGCATGGATAATAAACAATTATCATGAACAGGAAATATAATAATAACCAATTTATTATTGCCTCTAGGGCATATTTCCAACTTATTTGGCGATGAGAGGGCGATCCGGAGACCTGAGTTGAGGAAGCGGGGATCTGTGTGGCGAAGAGGTTTGGAGAATTTCCAAAATTTGACCCGTGGGTATATATCCACGACCACAGTCGGTGTGGCCAGAGTGGAATGACTCGGTGGCACGAGAGATCTTGAATAAATGGCGATTCTTGCAACTCGGTGTGACAATTGTTCTAATCAGTTGCATCGAGATTGAAAACCTAGATCAACTTAGTGAACTTCGGTATGGTGAAAGGAATGCATCGGTCCTACCGAAATACGAGAGAGGTTTTGGAAGTTTAAGTCTATAGCGAATCGGTGACTCGAGTGCTCCTCACGAGGAGGGTTGAATCTGACTTGATTAAACTTTGTGATGTAGCATGAATAGAGTTTTAGGCGAGAAAAACATAGATAGCTAGAGTAAGTTCTTAGTCATTCTTGTCCATCCATTTTGCAAAACAAGCCAAACAATCAAAACAACAAATGGATGTCCTCGAATGAGAAAAAATATGCAATCAACATGCTCACACAATATGATGGCAAATGAAATATGTGGCAAAGCATGCACAAACACTCTAGCATCTATCAAGCAATTGGAGATGACTAGGTCATCTATATATGATATTTTGACTTAGGAGTCAAATGAGGACTGTCGGTGTCAAAACGGCGGATCTCGGGTAGGGGTCCCGAACTGTGCGTCTAGGCGGATGGTAACGAGGAGACAAGGGACACGATGTTTTACCCAGGTTGGGCCCTCTCGATGGAGGTAAAACCCTACTCCTGCTTGATTAATATTGATGATATGGGTAGTACAAGAGTGGATCTACCACGAGATCAAAGAGGCTAAACCTAGAAGCTAGCCTATGGTATGATTGTTGTTGAGTCCTACGGACTAAAACCCTCAGTTTATATAGACACCGGATAGGGTTAGGGTTACAGTGGGGTTACAATGGTAGGAGATCTACATATCCGTATCGTAAGCTTGCCTTCCCGCCAAGGAAAGTCCCATCCGGACATGGGGCGAAGTCATCAATCTTGTATCTTCATAGTCCGAGTCCGGTAGCGGTGATAGTTGACTATCGGACACCCCTAATCCAGGACTCCCTCGGTAGCCCTGAACCAGGCTTCAATGGCGAGCGAAGTCGGCGCGCATATTGTCTTCGGCATTGCAAAGGCGGGTTCCTCCTCCGAATACTTCATAGAAGAATTTGAACACAAGGATAGTGTTGGCTCTGCAAAACAAGTTCCACATACTACCGTAGAGAATAACCTTTGCCGAGATCTGCTGATGTATTCCGCTGCGTGACATCACCACGGCCGGGCCTTTATCTGAATCGTTTTCTTGTGCCCCTTATTAGGATTCTCATCAATACAGGCGTGGCTAACTTGATCGTGCCCGTTAGCGCGCCTCCTCCATCGAAGCGAGTCCCGAGCAGTCCGCGGGGGGCTCTTGGTATTCAACCTCTTTATACTTGAGACCAAGGCCGCTCCTTTCTTTCAATCTCAATCGAATCCGCCCCTGCTTGAGTTCCAACACCCAAAGCTCCAGACTTAGGCGCCCGGACCTTGACGATGTCCGGCTCCGCACACCTGCGGCGGTGGATGCCTTCCTCCGTCATAGAAGAAGATGTGCTAAAAGTGAGAGGCGCGAGTATCTCACCAGTGAAATTACGCATGAGCTGCTGCCCAAGAGGCAGGTTATTCCCACTCGAGCCTGGTGAGAGCATGGTATTCGTGTCCCACTTCCTTGAGGTTTAGGCTTCCAGCGGACCCCTTTGTGAGGGCTCATGTTTTATTATGGGCTGGAATTCCGTGACTTGGATCGGAGTCCATCCTCCACATCTCGTCGTTCATTGTCGTATGTGAAGCCTTCCTCCGCATTACCCCTCACTTGGATTGTGGCTCAAGACCTTCAAAGTGGAGCGAAGATGATCAAGGGGCATCGGGTAGAGTCTTGGAGGCTGTTATAAGCAAGAATCTTGGACGCTCCATGGCCCGAGGCTCTTTTCAGAGGAGCTCAATTTATGGCAACATGAGTGATTTTATATTACCGCTCCCGGGGGCACCAAATGGCGGCGCCACACTGCCTGCTCAGGTCCTCCTTTGCGGTGGCGTCATGGGTCAATAAAGGGCTTGGCCAGGGGACCGTCAGGGCGTACCTCTATTGCAGGGCCGTGTCGAGACCTCACGAGAGAGAGATCAATCTGGTCGTAGTAAGCGCGGGTCGTGCTGATTAAGTCGCACCTTGCCCACAAAGCGTCGCCCCTCCGCCTATGGGAGTTTAATCCGGAGGGACCACGAGCTCTCCAACATTTTATGGGCGTAGCAGCCCATGGAGATGTACCAACTATTCTTGGATCAAGCGATGTGTCGGACTTAAAGGCCTTGAGTCTGGCAGCAATCGCCGGATACTCAAGTAAGTAGTCCTGCCGGACATGCTATCCGCATATTTATCATACACTTGCCCTTAAAAGAGCTTTCCTCTAAGCAGGTGGATAGCAAAAGCAAAACTGATCGGTGTCGGCCCCCTCCACGAGACCACGCGGATCTGTATTAACCAAGATGCTAAAGGCTGTGCCTTTTGAAGAAAGCGAAGGGGAACAAGGAACTACTACCTCCATGAAGGAGGCTATCAAGGAAGGATAGAATCCCCCTCCTCCAAGGGGATAAGAGGACCGCCTCTACGAAGATCCGGAGGCCAAAGCCTTAAGCAGGGGAAGAAAACTTCACCGGAGGGTCTGCGGCGGGAGATGCCGTCGCACTATTTCCCAAGGAGATCAGCCCTCCGGTGAGCCGTAAGTAAAAGGGGCGTTTTTCTTAAAGAGACATCCTATTTTATTTACGAAGGTTAACGAAATTTACCTTGTAGTTCGGATCTCAGCCCTTCAGGTGAGCTCTTCTTTGGGGATCTTGATCCGGAGATGATGGAAGCGAAAGCGCCTCCGCTTTGCGTGCCGTCATGCGGCGGGCGACCCAGGTGTAAATCGTGGAGGCTTCTCCGAATCGGCGGGGCGAAGGGAGCGTATGTCCTCGAAGCCCTCCGTGTCGGCCTTGGAAAAGGCCACGGACGGAAATCCGACACCAGCGGGTGTATGGTCGGAGGAGTTGAAGGATCTGCTCGGCGAGCATCTATCTCAGAAGATCACCGTACATTAATGGATGCGGTGATTGAAAATTTCATCCGCTGAGGCGGATTACATGAAGCCGTCGTGAGTTCTTGCGGGTTTGAGAATCATAAAATGATGTACCTTGACAGTTTGCATATAAAATCGCATACTGTATAGATAGTAGCCCTGAGACTTAGTGCGGTGTCAAAAATGGCGCGCACCGATATCCTAATTGAGTATAATATCGCTCTTCCTATGTAGGTGGCGAAGTGTCCGGGTGGCTAGCGGGCTGATGAATTGCCCGAGCAGGCGGCAACTTGGCGTGGCGGATCACGGACATCACGCTTGTTAATAAAAGCGGCAGCGAGTCACAAGGTATCACGACTTCTCGCGGACACCTAGTAAGGGGCTTGATGCCCATGCCTTACAACATGTATGCTTAATGCAGATGGTGCGCTGCTATGGAGAGCCTTGGCGGAGCTACGCCATTAAAGAGCAAGCGAGAAAAAGTGATCGGCTGCCTTAAAAGTGACATGAGCTAAAAGCGAACAGGATGCTCCTTTGCCGAAGCAAGAAAGAAATGGCGAGATGACCATGAAATTGAAGAATGCTCTTGACCGTTGCGAGCTTCTTGAAAAAGAAGATCGAAGCGAAACAAGAGGACGAAAAAGGCCACCACGAGGCCAAGGATACTCGCTCTCGATGAGAGCTATGAAGGAGGAGCTCGTCGGGCGAAGATATTGCGGCTGGAAAGCCCTTTCACTGCACGAAGAAATTCCACGGATCCTAAAATGCGCTCAATTGGACCGGCTGTGGGGTGCGGAGGATCCTTATCTAGACTTGGCGGCGAGTCTCTGCGAATCGGCCGAACACTTCCGAGTCAAAGGATCACGGAATGGAAGAGATTTTTAGTCACAGATTCCATAGTCCGGGCGTCGCTTTCATTAACGATCGTTTGGCGAATGGGCTGAGCTGAATAGGTTGTCGAACTTGCCATGAAGGCTGTCGTGACTCATTTGTGGCGAAAAGCCCCAAGCGAAGAGTTATTTTGGCTTGGTGCAACAGATTCCTTAGTGCGGTGCCGCATATCGATGCAATGAAGCGGTCATCATGCATGCAGAGGTCATGCGGATGGCTCTTGCCCGTGTCAAGACATCTTTGGGGAGATGAGGGCCACTGGCGTTGCATCCCAAGATTGACGAAGCAGTACTGCCGAGCACTATTTTGAGGAAGTCTGCGAGGCGCTCATTTTATAGAGGCTTGATGCTCGAAGGATATTATCTTTAAATGACATGTATGATTTGTGAAAACAATGTTTCAATATAATATAAGAGCTTTTTATACTTATGCGTTCAAGTATTAAAAGCGCCTCTGTCTTGACCGTTGATGTATATGTGTATATAACCTAAAAGATGGCAGTCCTTGGCTTAGCCCCGCACAAAGTCTTGAGGGTGTTTAAAAGCGCATTTTCACATAATCCAACGTCTTGGTCTGTAAAGGAGGTGATAGCGTAGCAAACTAGAGCAACGGACTATAATGCTTTATCACTTTCACTTAGCCATAGGAGTTCGATGGTGGGGCTACTATATAGCCCCTAGGGGCACCAGCGCTCTCCGAATTGAGGCGTATGTGCTGACCGGAAAGCGGTCCCGTTAATCTTGTGGAATTATAAACATTCCGGTGGGTCATCAGTGGTTGACCAGTCTCACGCTATATCATGACGATCAATTTAGCTTTCTCCTTTGAGGTGCTCAACCCAGCTCAACAAGGGGCACTGTCGTAGTGGTTCTCGGTGCTACCTTAGCGATATAACGGGCGTAAGGTACCAAAACATGGGGCGGGCAAACCCAACATTTGACCAAAGACATGATTCGAACTGATGCATATAAGGCCTAACTTTCGAGGCGCGAACACTCCCTAAGGTATTCGGTCTTTATGAAAAGCAGGCGGAATAATGCCTAAGCCCACAGTGTCAGTGCAGCGCAAAAATGCAGGTGCGGCCCGATGCCAAAGCCAGCCTCCTCCTCGGTTATAGCAAGAAACCGGGGATATGTATCAACAAGAGACAGTAAAAAAAGGTTTACTGCGAGGTCTTAATCGAAAAGAATCCTTGCAGCGGGTCCTGCTGCTGCGTCTCGCTGTGTCTCCGTTGTGCAGTATCCTAGGCGGGTGTAGCACAGTGTTCATCTGTAAAAGAAGAACTTAGTTGAAAAGAAAAATATCATCGCGAAAATGTACTTTTATTAAATAAGCAGTATGGTTGAAAAGTGAATAAAATTGAGCTTTATTGTCTCTTGTTGTACATGCGTGCAGCCCTTATGCGAGGGTATGCGCTAGTAAGCGCGGACTCGTCTAGCCGTGTCAGGGGTTGAATCAACCTATTCAGTGCTTTGATTAGCGGGCGGATTGATGTGGGGCTGTCAAGGCAGTCTCACGTTCTTCCGTGCTCGAGTAACACTAATACTCCTTTTAATGAGATGATGCGCGTGGACGGGCATTTTAAGTGTAAGAGATGCATAATGCGGTATTGCGTTAAAAAGCGGTAGCTTCACACCGATGAGTGCTTGATAGCTACTTTTGAATGGGGCGATGTGGAAGGTTAACTTTTAGCGGTGGAAGTTGTCGGATGAGCGAACACAACTTCTAGCGATGAGGGCCGTACAATGGGCATATAGGCACTGGCATTACCCCTTTGAAGGAGGTGTTGCTATGGCGAATTTTGGTTGGGTCTATCCCCATTTTGCGAGTTGTGTCCTGATATAGCAGGTTTATATCGCTACCTCCGTCCATTAGGACTTGTGTAAATTGGAGTCCGTCGATTATAGGATCTAATATTAAGGCAGTCCATCCTGCGTTACGGATACTTTGGAATAGTCCTAATGATCGAAGGTGATTGGTTTTGACAACCATCGTTGGGACTCTTTGGGATAGACCATGCGGTGGCGGCGTTTCTATGGTAGCCGCTTCGGTTTTCCTTTTGTCACTTGAAGTGAGTTCCTTTTTTGACTTTTTGTGGGAAATTCTTTTGTTTTCCGGTGCTCTTGCTTGGGGTTCATCATCGTCCTCGCTTGGTGTGTGAGCCCTTGTGTTAAATCATTGAGTTTGCACGACTGCTTGAAGACCCAACAATCTCGTGGGTATGGTTTGCGGGCTTCCAGAATCTTGTGAATTTGGCATATTTTGTCCAAGATTTTGTTTAGGTTGGATAGCTAAGTCATTTGCTGTCCTTGAGGGCAGTTTTTATGACTCTCTGCCGGGAGCTTGAATCCGGCATTGGCTGCCGTGCTCTTGGGCTGTTTCCTTTGTCCGCGCTGGTCCTTGCTGCGTCGTGGTTTCCATTCCATCCGACTTGGATGTACTTGGGTGGCTGGTGCTGCATCTTGCCGATAACTATCCTCTCCAGCATAAGCGGGTCATGAAACTTATTAATGCAGCCATGGTTCTCGGCTTCTCTGGCGAGGTGTCTGGTGAACCATTAATCTCAGACGTTGTGTTTGAAAGCTGCTAAGGCTTGGTGTCCGGGACCGATTGACTATTTGGTTCTTTTGGTAAGAACCTGTTCGAGAATTATGGGCTGACTCTCCGGGTTGTTGAGTTATGTGACTTAAATAAATGCGCATCGGGAGGACGGACATAAGTCCCTTGAAAATTTGCGAAAAGCATCCTCGAGCTCTTCCCAACTTCAATGGTATTTTTGAGGAGGCTTTGAGCCAATGCCGAGCTGGCCCTTTGAGCTTGAGGATAAGTATTTTATGGTGTGAGATCATCTCCTCTAGCCATGTGTATGTGGAGATGTAATCCTCAATCCGAGACTCGAGTGCATTGTTCCGTCATATGCCTCTATGTTTACGAGGTTTGAATCCCGGCTGGGAGTGATCCGGCACCTCGCCGGTGAAACACGAGGGTGTCGGCACCCTATATTTTGGTGTGCCGTGATGTTTGGATATTTGGCGTGTTGCATTGCTTGGAAGAGCTTGCTTTCTCGGCCATAGATGGACCCTAACTGGGCCATCCTTTTGATCTGAATCCTTATGCGGATCGCGTGCATGCTTGTGTCGGCGCGCTTGCCGCTCCATGTTTGCCATGTGGTGCGTCTATCCGGCCAGGCGGCCTCTTTGTTCTTTGATTGCGGGGCTCTGGGCCTCCTCGTCGAACTCGGGCAGTAATTTGCGCTTGGGTAGCTCTTTGTTTGGCGGTATCGCCATATTTCTCTGCGGTGTTGAGTACTTTGCT
>JAHIAM010003783.1:0-51343 GCA_021605205.1 Aegilops longissima
GGTGTTGAACCTTAAGGGTTTCTGGAACCCACATCCAAATGAGACAAAGGCGCAAGCCGCCTTGAGGTAGAGACCTTATGATTCCATGTTGGCTCACGGTGCCGGACACACCTCGTCTAGCCTGCTGTGCAAGCCACATGTCGGGTGAAATTTGTGCCCGAGGCTCCACTGAGGAGGAGCCCTCACCTCACAGCCTAAGTGGAAGCACCATGCTATCTTGTTGGCGGTCGACACGGCCGAGGAGGTTATGCCGTGCAAGTCTTGAGCCGCTATGCTCAGCTGGTGATAAAAAAGCTGAGGCGGCCCATGGCGTATCAGCCTCAGGGGCCCTTGAGCTCGGTGTGCGGCTCTCGCTTCGCACCTCCCCTTGAGAGAGTCGCAGCAGAGGCTGAGCCGCAGGGCTACTCAGGTCACGCATGGCGTCGCCACCCCTTGGGTCCCTCGGGCCTGGTGGTTCTTGCCGCCCTCCCGGCGGAGCCTCGGCGAGGAAAAGGTATGAAGGTCGTTTGGCGTGCGTGGGGACTCTGAGCATCAGCGACTTGGGAGCCTAACTAGCCACATGGCCCCTCACCCCTTGGTCTCATCACGGTGATCCGAACGACCCAGCGGTGGCTGAGGTATCTGTGAGGGTCGGGCCACCCAGCGTAGAACACTAGACCTATTCCTGCGTGTCCTTTTCATGTAAGCATTTTAGCGTCGAGGGGGTGAGGGAGTCTGGATTGGGGGTGTCAGGATAGCGAACTATCACCGTTGGCGGACTCCTAGACTATGAAGATACAAGATTGAAGACTTAGTCCGTGTCAGGATGGGACTTTCCTTGGCGTGAAGGCAAGCTTGGCGTCTGAGTATGAAGATCTCCTACCATTGTGCGACGACTGTGTAACCCTAACCTATTCGGTGTCTATATAAACCGAAGGTTTTAGTCCGTCAGACGAACAACAATCATACCATAGGCTAGCTTCTAGGGTTTAGCCTCTACGATCTCGTGGTAGATCTACTCTTGTACTACCCATATCATCAATATTAATCAAGCAGGGTAGGGTATTACCTCCATCGAGAGGGCCCAAACCTGGGTAAAAACATCGTGTCCCTTGTCTCCTGTTACCATCCGCCTAGGCCTTGAGTTCGGGACCCCCTACCGAGATCCGCGGTTTGACACCGACATTGGTGCTTTCATTGAGAGTTCCTCTGTGTGCGTCACCTATAGGCCCGATGGCTCGCCGATCATCAACAACAGCGCAGTCGAGGTGAGACTTTTCTCCCGGACAGATCTTAATATTCGGCGGCTTTGCCTGCGGGCAATTCCTTGGCCATCTGGAAGCGGATCAGCTCATACAGCCATCAGTCAGTTTGGGAGTTTGAACTACGGCCGACATCGCGGAGACTTGATCTTTGATGGATTCAAGCCACAGCCAAGTCGCCTGCCTTGTCTCCGATGGAGCACGATCTAGATCTGCGGCGAGCGGTCACGGAGGCCGCACCGGCGTCGCTCCGACCCTCGGCTGGGCCGACTCCTCTCGAGGGCGAGTGGTTGGACACCGCCTTGGGGAGACTCACGATCTCAATGGCGATTGAGGCGAACTCCATCCACTGTCCTGCGAGGCCGTGATTCCAAAGCGCGGACTCCTCTCGGACTCACGAACCCTCCGCGCCCCGCTAATCAAATCCGATTAGGCGCGGTCATGGAATTCACTTTGCCGCGGACATCTTTATTACTAGCCCTTTGGCGACATCTTGAATTCACTAAAGTCTCTCTCTTTATCGGGAGAGCCGGGCGGACTACGGTCGGGAAGGTTGGGATCACGGACAACGAAGAAATTCAGCGCCCTCACCACCACTTTGTAGCCCTTGTCGACGATTTAACCGACATGCTCGAATTCGACTCGAAGACATTGGCGGTATGGGCGGCGATCTGGGAGGCGACTAAGACCCAGCGCCTCGAGACGCTGGAAGGCCACCTCGTCATATGACATATACATGGTGGGCATCCCAAAAAGATGAGAATGGCGATGGAGCGAAGGATGACCCCTCAAGAAACAACCCAAGCGCCAGCGTCGGTGGCGCCGTTCTAAATCCATACGAGTAAAAGCGGTGTTTAGAGCACGGAGACAATAATACCACAGGCGGTGCGAAGGCGACCCTCCAGGCCGAGGACTCGCGCGGGGAGGAGGAGAAGCAAGACCGCCTGACAGTCTGGCGAGAAAAAGTAGAGGACAATAATTGTCGCCCCCCTCGAAGATGAGGCAAGCCTCGGCGACAATGAATTTATCGTGCACGAGGACCTCGCCCGAACAGGGCGTTTCAAACACGGGCTTATAGCCACGACAAGCAGCCTCAAGCGGCAACAACTTAGAGTGACCAAGACTTGCTAGGCGACAAATGGGTGAAGTCATTGCGGCGAAGAGTATGAACTTCGAGCGCCCTCAAGAGATACCCCAAGCGCAGGCTGCTACCCCAATTAGAAGCGGCACCCAAAACTACATCACCGTGCATGATCACGGCCGACCCAGCCACCAGCCAACGCGCTTGAAGGCCTCTAGACCCTCCATTCAAGCCGCACCCGGCGCCCGCTCGACCAAAGCGGGGAAGCGCGCCCGAACCTGCGAGACATATTGGAGGACAAGGCAAGGGCAAACAAGATCGATCTACGGATCGCGTGGGCGCCCACGACGCGTGGCGATAACAAATCACGCGGATACTAACAATTCGGCCGGGCCAAACCACGATGAACAAAGCTCATTTGAGCTGCGTCGTGATATAATATCTGGGCGCCCGCACACCCACTTTGCTTCCTGGGCGAAGTGATGGATCATCAAATCCCCAAGGGTTTCAAACACGTAAACATCGAATCATACGATGGCACAGCAGATCTGCGGTTTGGATGAGGACTCGTCCTCCATATCCACATGGCCTTGGTGATGATCGACGCCCGACAAATACCTCCACTCAAGCTTAAGGACCAGCTCGGCATTGGCTTAATAGCTTGCCCGGCCAGAATCAATTGGTTGTTGGGAGGACACGGAAGCCGCATTACTTGATAACTTCGGGGCACATATGCGACCACGAGCGCCGATGACCTTAGCCACATAATTCAGCAGCGGAAGAATCGGCTGAGACAATTACGGACACGGTTCCTAACAAAGAAAAATCAGATCATCGTTATGCGGATGCGAGCGCTAGCAACCTTCAAACACAACATCATGACGAGTGGCTAGCCCGGCACCTAGGACGAGGAAAAGCGAAATCCATGGCAGCCCTCACCACACTCATGACCCGCTTTTTGCGGGGAGAGGACAGCTAGCTAGCTTCGTAGTAACAACTTGACCAAAATCCACAGTAGTTGGATACCAAGGACAGCAATGGCGGTCGGCGGCAACAAAAACAAGCACCGCGTTAACGGTGATAATGATGAAGATCGGCGGTCAATGCGGATTCGAGCTCTAAACCGGTCGTGGAAGAAGCCATTCAAAAGAAATACCGAGGCCCGTCCAACTTGGACCCGAATACTCGATCGCTTGTGCCAAATACATGGCACCCGAAAAACCAACCAACCACACCAGAGGATTGTTGGGTGTTCAAGCAAGCGAGCAAGCTAAGCGCCGAAAACAACGACAAGGGGGCTGAGGCGATGACAAGGAAGAGCCCGACCCGACCAATAGAGGACGAAGGGTTTCCCCCACAAGTGCGGACGGTGAACATGATATCATAACCCATATACCCAAAAGGGGCGGAAGCGTGCGCTAAAGGGCGTATATGCGATGGAGCGGTCGCCCAGTTCAACCCATGGTCTTCTGCCCGATCACCTTCGATTGAAGGACCACCCACTAGCATCCGTCCACGGCGGTTTCTTTGCGTGGTTCTTGACCCAATTATTGGTGGATTTCACCTCACGAGTCACGATGGGCCGGTAGCAACCTAAACCTGCTTTATCGGGATATAGTGTGCAAAATGGGCATAGACCTCTCAAGGATTATACCCACAAAGGCGACCTTTAAAGGCGTCATACAGGTGTAGAGGCCAATTATGCGAGGCTCGGTTACACTCGAAGTGGTCTTGGATCACGGATAACTTCGAGCGAAGAGTTAATCTTGACATAGTCCCGTCCATGGCGGCTATCACGCCTTTGCTCGGACGAACCGCATTTCAAAGTTCAATGCGATGTCGCTTTTCGCATACCTCAAGCTCAAGATGCAGGCCTTGAGGTAATCACGGTCAATGGAAACACCAGCGCTCTCTCCGAGCGGAGGAGCACAGCTGACCCTGGCGGCGGAGGTGCAAGCAGCCTCTCACAGCAATTCTCGATCCGGCCACTAAGCGTCCGGACAACTTTGTCAAGCGCGCCGGAGTAACCTACAACAAGACCTCTGGCACAATCCAAGCCGCAGCGTAGCAATCGGACCAACCCAGCCCTCGCGAAATCGCGAAGCCCGGATTACTGGCGTACATAACTACGCTCTGGAATACCAAGGCATAAGGGAGGGCACGACCACGACATGCCGAATGCGGCTCAACGCACCGGGGCTCCGATTGTGTCATTCTTTTTTCTTTTTTCTTTTTCTTACTTTCGGGACTCTGTGACGGCATTCGCGCCCGAATACGATGCAACAGCGGGAAGTAGAAAACCGCGTCAGTGTCGGTGGTCTCTATTACGAGCATTATACATTTTACATACCATCCATAGCTTACCCCTGGAGAGGACATGTTAAATAGTCCCATACCTTGCTTATCGCACAATTTGTATCGTTCTGCTTTTATTTGCAGTTTCTTTTTTAACCAATATATAGCTCTTGCCTATTATTGCATTATTTCCCATTATATATGTTCATTTATGACATTGCATAACCGTACAATTTAGTGCGGCCAATACACCGAGGGCTTAAGTACCCCAAAAGTATGGTGTGATAAGTCCGAACACTTTCACAAGTGCGGCACCCGAACTTATAGCGATATATGCATCGGCTCGAATCATGTCTTGGGTCAATAGTTGGGTTTGCCCGGCTCCCATGTTTTGGTACATTACGTTCCGTTATATCGGCTAAGGTAGCCTTTGGGAGAACCACTGCGATTGTGCCCGATTGAGCTGGGTTGAGCACCTCGGTGGAAAGCTAAAACGGCCGTCATGATAGAGGCGAGCGATCGCTGTTCTAGAGCGTTTTTGGGTCCCTAAAGACTTATGCCGCTTAGAAGCGAGAACCGGCATTGTCCGGCCAAAGGCGTGGATGGCGCCCGAACTGCGGTTTTCGAATACTAGGGCTTCGCGAAATTTAAAATTATAGAATTCTATGGCTAAGTGAGAGTGTTCAAGCATTATAAGTCTGGTTGCCTTGTTACGTTGCATTGGCGCCTCCTCGATGGACCCAGAATGGGAACAAGAAGCGCTCAAGTTTATCCGAACACCCCAGCACTTTCGTGGCATGGGGGCTGAAGCTAACGACTTGCCATCTCTCAAATTTGATAAGCGGCCGCCTGAGAAGGTAATATTTTAAATTAACAAGTGTTGCTTAAGCGCATATGAACAAGTTTTCAGCGTACATGATAACAAATCTGAGTCTATTCAAAATTACATCTTTGGAGCACTCGTCCGCTATCTGGCGAGCACCCTTGGGGCGCCCTCATAGTACATCTTGGGCTTGCGATGATCCTTGCCCTTGGTGGCCGTCCGTCACAAGCTTCTCGCATCCAGCTTGCCCAGTGCACTTTAACACGGGCAAGGGCACGTGAGCACCTTCAATCCAGACGGGCGCTTGATGAGTTCAATCCATGGATAGGCGTCCACCAGTAGCTGCACTAACCGAAGTAGCTCGGGCATGGCTTCAATAGCCCGCAGTAGAACTATAGAGGCCCTTCATGGCCTGTTCGGCGACCTTGTGGAGTTCGACCAGCTGCTTCAGCTGGTCGCTCGAAGACTGCCGAGACGGTCGGCCTCGACATCTTGAGACAGAACACCTTCTCTGTCGAGCTCCCTCCTTGGCGTGGTAGAACGGCAGCATCGGACACACTCTGGGGCAGATCTGCGAATGCTCTGGAAAGCTCGAATCCGGGTAAGTAATAGGTAATTCACTTTCACATGCTTGCTTTGCATAAGAATGCCTTACCGCGCTATCTTGTTTAATGATTCAATTTCTTGGAGGCTTTTTGGCCTCGGCCTTAGCAGCTTTGGCACTCTCAAGGCTGAGGCAAGCTCGGACTCTCGGGTCTTGAGTCACGCTCCAAACCCTCGTGCTTTTCCACGAGCACAGGAGCTCTTGCCGTACCTCCGCTTGTTGTGTCTCCCCTTCTCTCGCTCAGTCGCTCACTGGCCGCTTTGTTTTCGGCCGTGGACACCACCTCCTTGAGGATCGCCACCTCGCTCGTGGCCCTACAGATACCCATGTTATTCCTGTTATCTTTTGCAGCAAATCCTTTCTATAAGGTATTTCTTTAATAAGGTATTACTTACCTTCCTTGTCCTCGAGCTGCTTCTTGGCAAGGCCGAGCTCGTTCTTGGACGCTCGAGGCTCTGCTTCAATGCATTGACCTCCATGATCGGTCTGGCGAGGTCGGCGGGCGACAGCCTGCATTCCCATATTGACATACTTATATTAGACTCAAATGCGTATATCTTTTTAGATCCTTAGTCCGGCTTTTCTTTCAGAACACGAACCAAGCATCGAGAGACTCTGTCTATCCGGTAATATTTTTACATATTCTAAACTTACCTCAAAGCTTTGTTAGAAGGCTGAGTGCAGGCTTGAGTCAGCCCGCTCTTGGCGGTGAACTGCAGATCACCACACTCATAGCAGTGCGGTGCTCCTCCTCGATGGGCTGTTAAGCGCCTCGATGCTATCCGGTGCCTCGGTTGGGCCGGAGGACACGGCGTCTTACCCTTCCCTCTGAAGGACCGCTTGCCGAGACTTGGAACCGCTGAAGGTTCGGTATGGAGTCCGGACAAGGTTGGGCTTAGAACCTGGGGGTCTCGCTCCCCTCGCGCTGGGTCAGGAAGCTACCTTGCGGCGCCTCTGCACCACCTCCTCTTGACCAGGCCCTCCTCGGGGCCCCACCTCAGCGTCGTCCATGGCGTGAGGTGAGGCGGCCGGAAGGAAGTACTCTCCACCAAGCGAATTCGAGGACCCGCTCAGCGAAGCGAGCGACCATCCTTAGGCGGGCTGCATGATTATTCGGCATTAGAGAACACTATGCAATGAAAAAAAAGCCATGGGTATCAGGACACTTACGATCTCGCGAGGCTTGGCCCTTGTTGGCCCTCCTCATCGTTGTCGGTGTTGGTGGAGAAGTCGGAGAGCGGTCCTTCCCTTCTTAGAACCTCCGGCCTCCCGGTTAGGCGGCCTTCCTCTTCTCTCTCCCGGCTGAGAGGCTTCTTCCTCCTCCTCTTCCTCGAGGAGGATCCTTCTCGAGTTGTCGGGCGGTGAGTCCGACTTTTGCGCCGGGAGCTCCTTGAGTTCCTGGCCTCCTTCTTGGCCTTCTTCTCGGCACCCGTGAGTGCGGAGCCAGCAGCCCTCATCAATCGAGGCGTCCAGCTGGATCTTCGGCAAGGGCGGACGGTTAATCTTCCGGACGTCTTTAGCAGATCTGTCAAAGGTTAGGGAGTTTTAGATCCGCATAGAGTCAAACTATGAAAAAGAGTCCCATAAAGGGTAAAATAACTTACCTCGCTGGCTTGGCTGCGAGCTGAATCCGTGATCTTGATGGCGGATGTAGAACCTCGGCGCCCTTGAGCAGCACCTTCCGGGCATCTTACGTATGTAGTGTCGAAGAGCCTTTTCAGGAGTTAGTCTTTGTGCGGATCGAACTCCACAATTTGAAGGCCCGTTGTTGGCATGGGAGAATCCGGCGGATGAGCATCACACAGGATTCGTTGACAAGCACGAGATTCTAGTCCACCAGGTTTTGGGCGGAGTTTGGAGTCGGATAGCTCGTCAAGAATTCCCCCCACGTCGGGCCGTCTCTTTCCATGATGAGAGCCATGTGGGAAGCGGATCGAATTGAGGGGCCACCCCATTGAGAGTCGCGCGGCTCGGTGATGTAGAACCACCCGATGCCACCTTTATGGTCTCCACAAAGGCCCTCGAGCCATAGGACTTTGGCCATCTTGCCAACCATGGCGCCTCCGCTCTGCTTGGCGGCCGCCCACTACCTTGACTTGACATTGAAGATCTTAAGCCATAAGCGAAGTGGGGCTGGATGCGAGAGGAAGGCCTCGCACCTGACGATGAGCGCCGAGATGTTGAGGATGAAATTGGGGCGGATCGTGGAAGTCCGGGCCGTAGTAGAACATGAGCCCCGGACAAATGGGTGAAGTGGAAAACCTAGTCCGCGGAGGAAGTGGGGAGAAACACCACCCTCTCATGGGGCACAGGGGTTGGAATGAGCTGCCCCTCGTCGGTGGCGGTCTTGCGATGTTGCTGGACAAGTATCCGGCCTCCGCAGCTTTATGATGTGCCCCTCCGTGGCGGAGGAGGCCATCCACCTGCCTCCGCTCCGGACATAGTTGGAGAAGGTTGAGGATGGGATGTCTTGGACTTGGTATTTGGAGCTCAGTCTTGTGAAATGGATGAGCAAAGGAGGAAGAAGGCGTGGGTGAAAAGGTGGATCCTTATCCCTTATATGGACGGACGAAGCTATCGTCCCCGCCGACTGGTAAAACTACGCTTATCTCCCAAGCGTCGTAATCAATGCGCGGATGGGTTACCCGTCCGTATTGATGAGAAACACGGAATAAGGGGCACGATCCCGCTTTGATAAAGGCGTGCCAAAAAACGCATCGCTAAGCGCGGTGAGTGGGACGATAAAAAAGCGATTGAATAAAGGCTTGGCCATGGTGTGATGTCACGCCCGCGGAATCGTCGGCGGTCTGTGCAAAGTTATTCTCTCTACGGTAGTATGTGGAACTTGTTTTGCGAGCGGACACTATCCTTGTGTTCAAAACCTTCTATGAAGTATTGGGAGGAGGAACCCGCCTTGCAATGCGAAGACAATATCGCGCCGGACTCGTCGTCATTGAAGCCTGGTTACGGGAGCTCTTGAGGAGTCCTAGATTAGGGGTGTCCGGATAGCGAACTATCACCGTTGGCGGACTCTAGACTAATAAGATACAAGATTGAAGACTTAGTCCGTGTCGGGATGGGACTTTCCTTGGCGTGGAAGGCAAGCTTGGCGTCTGAATATGAGATCTCCTACCATTGTAACCGACTCTATGTAACCCTAACCATATTGATTGTCTATATAAACGAAGGTTTTAGTCCATGAGACGAACAACAATCATACCATAGGCTAGCTTCTAGGGTTTAGCCTCTACGATCTTGTGGTAGATCTACTCTTGTACTACCCATATCATCAATATTAATCAGCGGGAGTAGTGTATTACCTCCATCGAGAGGGCGAACACAGGTAAAACATCGTGTCCCTTGTCTCCCGTTACCATCCGCCTAGGCGCGATTCGGGACCCCTACCCGAGATCCGCGGTTTGACACCGGCGAGGGACTCCACGAGCATCCGACTCGGGGAGCCCTAAGCCCACGTAGCCCCTCACCCCTTGGTCTTGTCACGGTTATCCGGATGACCCTTGGCGGTGAGGTATCTGCAGTCGGGCCCTATAACGTAGAACATAAAGCAAATGGGAAGAAATCATAAAATCTCAAGCAAATATTACAAGACATATTGTTCTCCCGATACCAAGCATAAGTTTAAGCGCCTCCACGAGGCATGGTGCATATTGCGAAGCTAAGCAGGAAAGGCCGTAACAATTCATCTCGTCATCCCAGGGCCGCCGCCGTCACCCACAAGGATGCTTCTTCCATAGTGGTGTTTCCCTCACCTGCACCACTGCGGAGTTGCAGGATCAGCGGCACCGCGCTTGATTGAGTAGCGAGGATCGAAAACCGCGGAACCTCTTGTGGGGCCTCCACGACCCTTCCACGGCTTGGCGATGGCTGCGTAGTGCTTTCGGCGTCCACGAGGCTCGACATCTCGTCAAGGTGGGCGGCGAGATCGCGAAGATGGAGGTGGCTGAAGCGGCGCATCAGCAGCGGTGAGGAAAGAATCGAGCTTCTCCCTCGCCAAGGCGATACCACTCACAACTTCCTCAAGCGTCGTGACCAGATAAGGAAGTAGCATGGTGGGGCCCTCGTCGTTGGTAGCCAGCGGCTCCTCCATGACCTTCTCGTGAAGTGACCCTTGATGTCGTGTGAGACCTCTTCTCGAGGGACTTGAAGGCCACGCGGTCTTCGGCCAGGACATGTGCCTTGGCTTCCAGCTCCAGCTTCTCCAGCCGGCTGTGCTCCGCAGCCCGCGCCTCCGCCAACTGCTCTAGCTCGGCGTCGCGACCCCTAACGGCATCCTCCCAGGCCTTCATCTTCTCCTCCTCCGCCCTGCGGCCCTGAGCTTCGTCTGCACTCTCACTGCGCATGGTCTTCAGTTCGGCCTCCAGGCCCTGGCGGCGATCTTGGGCGGCTCCGGCATCCTTCAGCGCCGCCTCGCAGGCAGCCATAACTTGGGCGATGGCCTCCGTGTCCTTCTCGGAGGCCACCGCAGCCTGGCTCAGCGCCGCCCGGACGGCCATATCAGATTGGAGTTAGCCAGAGATCAGCTCCAGGCGCCCGGCCACCAGGTGAAGGTTGGTGCCTTGAAGATCCTCCCATAGCAAGGTCGGTCACGAAAAAGCGCTCGGGATGTCGGGGAGGTGGAAGGATGCAGGGGTTAGCGAAGCGGCGGAAGGAAGAAGCAACATCGTCACGATGGCACAGGAGGTGAGGCTCTGAGCTTTGGGGACCTCGGTGTCGAGCCGGACCTTGGCGCCTTTGGTGCCAGGCAGGCCCATGGGGCTGCCTCCTCGAAGGGCAGCTCCCCCAAGTTTTGTGAGACGATCGGGCGGGGAAGCCAGTGCTGCCATTGCCCTTCCCTGTGGAGGAGGGTGCGGCCGCTACAGGTGATTTGGTCCCGAGCAGTACCGCCGTATCCTCCTTCCTCCTCTTTGCTGCGGGCATTGGCCTAGTCAAGCAACGGAAAGCGTCAAGAATCAGCAGCAGAAGCAGGAACAAGGCGTAGTCCCTCTGCTTCTTGAGCTTGAAGCCCGAGAGCCTCGCAACCTGAGGCACGGACGCAAGGGCTCTAATCACAGAAGAGGGGGCAGCAGGCAAGTTGGAAGCAGCTCCAGGCAGCGTCAGAACAGGGGAGTCGTCTCGGGAGACCAGTGCCGACCTTCCTCTTGTCGGGATCTTGACCGTGACCCCCTCCGGGGACTGACCATGGACCCCGAGGATCCCCTGAAGTATGCAGCTCCCCCTTTTAGGGGGGACATCAGCCTCGTCATCATCATCAGGCAGCGTGCGGAGGATGTCGGCCTTCTTGAGGGGAGGTCTCCCCGCCCCTTCATGGTCGCCTCCGAGTCGTGCTCCTCCTCCTCCTCTTCTTCCTCCTCTCCCTCCTCGCGAGTCTCGCCAGAAGACACGACCACCGGAGTTGTCTCCATCGGGATATTTGTGGGCGCAGGCGGCACAAGCCCGCGCCCGTCAAACACGGGCATGGTGGCGGCGACCTCTGCCCCGTCGGGGCGGCGGAACAAGGGAACAAAGCAATCAGGCGGGTACCCTTGGTCGTCCCCAACCAAGGAGCAAAGAGTCGAGCGCAATTCCTCATCAGAAAGGGGCTCCGGGCCCAGGCAGATGTCGTCTCCTTCGTCTCCAAGCTTCCACAGTGGGTGCGGGCGCGCTTGGAGGGGTTCCACGCGCTGCGCCATGAATTCTTTGGCGATCATGGTCCCTGTCTGCTTCGCCGTCCTCTAGTCGCCGGGCTTCAGGTCGGAAGTCATCCTCTCCAGCACATGCATCACCCGAGGGTCGGTGAGCTTCGCGCGAAGCCATCCCTCTTGGGACACAGGCATCTTTGTTGGCAGCACCAGCCGAGGGTGGGAGCACTTGGCGTCCATCAGGACCCACTTGCTCCCGAAGCCCTCGGCCTTCTTCCCGGCCTTCGAGATGACATTGGTCTTGTTGGCCGCGATGAAATAACGCACCTGACGAGGGGCCCTCCTTAAGCGAAGGAAGAAGAAGTGGCGCGGCAGCGCCCAGACGACATCACTCCGGCGTCGCCTCGTAGTAGAAAGGCGAAGATCGGCGAGGAGGAGGATGGAGTTAGGATGAAGATGGAGGCGTGGATCTTGTAGTGGCTAAGGACGGAGTAGAAGAAGTCAGAGAAAGGGGGAACCAACCCGGCAACGACGCTGCTCATGAGAAGGGGTAGAAGGTGCTGCGCAAGGCCTCAAGCTCGGCGGAGCCGGCCCGGAGCACAAACTTCCTCTTCCCGTCACCCTCCGCCGTCATCAGGCACACGGCGGCAAGGTTCTTCTCCGACTGCGCTCGGCGCTTGGCGGGCTCGTACCAGTATGGAGGAGGGGTAGGCCGAGCCTTCTTGGGCACCATCGACGGCAAGCTCGAAGGAGGATCTGGGTGGATCTGAAGTCACTGGGAGAGAAGGGCAAGAAAGGGGATCTGAGCAAGGCGAAGGAAGGCAATGAAGGCGAATACAGCCAGCGCCCAGTCTTTTGTCGGTCGAGGCGATTCTTAGAGCAGCATGGGGAAGCGGAGACACCCGCGTCCCATCAATGCCATCGTCAACCAAGACCCATGAGCTGTTGGGGCCCTTGGCGCTCCGCACTTGCCCTTGGCTTTGCCTCGAAGCCAAGTCAGAGTGCGCCTTGGGCAGGGGAGCTCTTTGTCGGCGTCTTGGGAGCAGGGGTCCCAGAGACTTGCACTGCGGCCTGGCGTGGCTCCAGTGACCTTATGCGGCCCATCTTCACCGACAAGCGCTCAAGACCCTGCGCAAGGGGCCAAGCCTCGTGAGGAGGGCGGCGCAAGACCTCCTCGGGGCGGCCTCACCGAGCTGGCTTGCGAGGCGGAGAGATCAATGCAAGGGGCACCTCGCGAGGTTCTGTGGCATAAGCCGTGGCGCCGGGGCCAGGCGGCGCCCGTGTAGCATGATCTCGTTCCTCTTTGGTGCTAAAGAGGCAAGCCTTGAGCAAGGAGTCCAGGGCATCAAGCAAGGTTTCCATATCGATGCAATAAGACCAAGACCAGCGGGATGGCAGGACGGAGGTCACCGTGGAGCCAAGATAGTGTCACCACCGGAGCCTTTGGTAGGTGAAGACCACCTTTAGTCGGGGATAACTTGTACTAGTTGTCTCCTTCAAATTTGGCCATTGTGGGATCCCTTCCGCTAACATTTGGGGAGAGGACCAGGGCCTCTATAAATAGCACTAGCCACCACAGTGGGAGGCAAGCGATAGGAGGCCATTGGGATCATCCTCACCCACACAAACTCACCAAGCACAGAGCACCTCTCCTCGGGAGGTTGTTTCTTCCCTGTAACTATTCTTCCTCATCCCAGAGGCAATCCACCACCACCTTTGGGTAGGGTATTACACCACATCGGTGGCCAGACAGTATAAATCTTAATGTCCCTTTGTTACGTGAGTTCGGCGCGTTGAGCCTTGAGATTGCGGTGAGGCGAGTGCTAGGGAGGAGATCTTCCTGCGCACCCCAGTGTTTGAACCTCAAGTTCTTTGGAACCAATCCGACACATTGTTCCACAAGAAGCGAAGAGCCTGAGAGGATCGGCGAGTGGCGTGCAGGCTCGCCGCAAGCCAGAGCTCGATCTCTCAGGTTTATCAGCGTGCAGGGACGGCCCCGAGCACAAGCGCCATGCCGATATGTGGAGCTCTCGCCGCGTGGTAAACATGCGATCGATCAGCGACGCGGGATGCCGCGGGATGTAATCAAACAAGTGATAGTTGTAGGGAAATCACGCAGGAAGATAAGCTAGTTTAGATAGATGCAAGAACGATACATGCCACTAGGACGGACGCGAGCGGCCCGGGGATGATGCAGCCCGAGGGGCGCCCCCAACAAAGTAAGCTAAAGATGCAAAAAGGTATATGCCGCAGGGACAGGCCCGTGCGACCTAGGAATGATGCAGCCCGAGAGGCGCTCCCAATTGAGTAAACCGGAAAATGTCACCTGGTTCCATTGTCGAAGGAGTGTTGAGGAAGCTGGAGGTATGCTCACGAAGAGTCCTCCTCCACGAGCCACAGGTCCTGAGCCTTAGGAGACTCACGGGGCTCGGGTGGTTCCTTGAGGACTGTCGCCATCTCCGCTAGGACTACTTGATGCTGGCCTCTGAGCCGCCCGGGATGCTCCGTAAGTGGCTGGTAGGTGACAGCCCGCGTTCGGTGAGCCAAATGACATGCGAACATAGCTGTGAGGTGGACCCTCGCACCGCCAACGCGCGAAGGCCAGAAGCGATCCTGAGATGCGGCCATGTTGAGCCCTGGAATGTCGACGCAAACGCGCAGCCCGCCATCCTCGCCAGGATGGGGAGCTGCCGGGTGGTGGGCGGCGCTCGCCGCGCATGGTCCTTGCTTCCTAAAGCTCCTGGATCGCCCGGGTCATGAACTCCTGAGCACTAGGCGCTCCTCGCCTTGTGCCCTCTTGAGGGAAACGAGCAGCGAAGCACGCCTCCACGTGGTGCCCAAGCGCCTCCCTCATGACATTGGCTAGGTATGAGGCCCTCCATAAGAGAGCCCCGAGCCCGGCTTGAGGAGTCTTGTTGGGCGCTGCTTGCTATCTTGAGGAGGGGCGCCCGGCTGCGGCGCAGATCTGAGTGGTGCCCTTTGGAACAGCTTCCCTAAAGTATTTGGGTGGGTTAGTTGCTTCTTCTTCTTGGGGATGGCCTCGGGAGGTACGATGCCTTCATTGTCGGGGTCTTATTGCTGCAGTTTGGAAAGCGCTCGGGGAGCACCGCATCTCTTTCTTTCAGGGGGACCGTGGCGACTCTACCGCTTCTGGCATCTTGAGGGCGTTGTAACTTGTACTAGTTGTCTCCCTTCAAATTTGGCGGTTGTGGGATCCTTCCGCCTAACATTTGGGGAGAGGACGAGGAGCCTCTATAAATAGGAATAGCCACCACGGTGGGAGACAACTGATCAAGGGCCATTCAGATCATCCTCACCCACACAAACTCACCAAGAGCACCTCTCCTCGGGAGGCTGTTCTTCCCTTGTAACTATTCTTCCTCAGCCCAGAGGCAATCCACCACACCACCTTTGGAGTAGGGTATTACACCACATAGGTGGCGAAGCGATATAAACCTTGTGTGCCTTTGTTACTGCGAGTTCTGGCGTTGAGCCTTGAGATTGCGGTGAGGGGCGAGTGCTAGGGAGGAGATCTTGATGCGTGCCCGGTGTTGAACCTCAAGGTTTTGCGAAACCGAAATCTGACATTGGCGTGCGGTAAAGTCTTGAGGCCTTCCTCCCGCCGTCTGCGTCCATCGCTCCATCGCATCCATGGCGGGCGCGTCGAGAGCGCTGGCTATCAGGCCACCCTACGCCATATATCGCTCGAGCAGCCCCATCGGTAGGCCTCCCCATCGTTCCTGTCACGGCCTGCGTCGCCACCGATCCGGCGTAAGCGAGCAACAGCGTCCTTGCTGCACCCCTCGGTGCGGCGTGATGGCCATCTTGCCATTCCGTTCTTGACCCCAGCCGGCTCGCCGTCTCACGCTCGTCGCGCTCCAGCGAGACGCCGAGCAGCGCTGCTCATAGCACGCGATCTCCTGCGCTACCACCGGTCGGCGACCTCTTGAGACTGGTTGGACCGCATAGCCGAGCTTCGTCGGCGCCGTTAGGGCTCCCCGCACCCTCCCTCTGGTTGCCTCACCCTCACTTGATTGTGGGCGATGTAGCTCACGGGCGCCTCCACCACCTCCGCACCAAGAGGGCGCTTTGGCGCCAAAAGCGACCCTCGGCGTGACCACCGCGTCGGGCACCAGCGAGAAGAAAAAGCTGCCGAAAGTTCCCGGCCGCAAGAATGCTCCAGCGCTCCAGGCGCCCTCATGAGCTGGTCCTACCAATGGTCTCGCGAGGCGGTGCACCCCTCTGAAGGGGTCGTGAGTCGTTCAGCGTCCTCCACTTTGTCCTCCTCCTCGGTAGTAGCCTCGAAATTCGTTCTTCGAGGTGTCGACCAAAGCGTCCATCTCGAATAGCCTGAGCTCTTAGCGATCATTGGTGTTCTTGGCTGTATGCTGTTGTGGAAGGTGCGAGCAGACGGACTGCTTTTGGGCGACTTCGGGTGGCCCGGGCGCGCCGTATATGGCTCCACCGTGAGCATGGCTACCTTGCACTTCACGTCCTTGTCCTTGGCTTTCTTCTCTTCTAGGTCGGCAGCAAGGAGTTCGAGGAGGGAGAGACGCCCCTCCTCAGCTCTCGCACACTTGGTCGCCATGTTGAACATCTCCAGTGCCGTGCATAGATCCTCGTGGATAGTGAGATCCTCCTTCATCTTCACATCGCGGACGCCATCAGAGAACACTGAAATGATGGCCTCATCCATCACCTTGGGGATCTTGAGGCGAAAGTTGTTGAAGCGCTGGATGTACTTCTGCAGGGTCTCTCCTGGCTGCTGCTTGATGCATCGTAGGTCACCGCGGCCGGCTGGCGGTCGTGAGTGCCAGGAAGTTAACAACAACATGATCGCGCATCTCACCAAGGAGGAGATAGAACCCGGGGGCAGGTTCAGGAGCCACGAGCGAGCACCATCTTTGAGAGCCATGGGAAACCAGTTCGCCATAACTTTCTCGTCGCCATTGGCCACCTCGATGCTCAGCTCGTAGAGCTGCAAGAACTCCATGAGTTCGGGGTTGTCGTCATAGCACGGAGGCAGGTCTGGCAGAACTTGCCTGCGCCAAGCGGCTACACAACTCCGGAGTGAAAGCGCGGCAGCCTGCTGAGCTGGGTCTTGATGCGAAACGCTTTTTGCGCGGCGCATGCGATCTTGGCGTGGTGGCGCTGGGGGTGTGGGGCGTCTTCTTGCGGTCGGGGAACTTATTGGCAGCTTCCTTCTTAATGCAGGCGCCCGACACGGCGGGCGCGCCGAGGGCGCAGCGTCTTGGTGACGAGCGCGCCTTAGGGCGGGCGCTCCGTGAGCTACATTGCTTTCGCAGGTGGAGGAGGCGAGGCAGCGAGAGGGGCGGTGTGGGGAGCCCCAGCCGCGGCGATCTTGGCCAAGCGGACCAGCCGATCCTTGTAGAGGCATTGTTGACGAAGCGATGGCGCGAGGAACTCGCGTGCCATGGCGGCGCGACCTGCGCGTCTGTGGTATGACGAGCGTGGGACAACGATCCGGCGAGAATGCGGCAGGGGTAGCGATGCGGCCGTCCCGCGCCTGCGAGGGTGCGGCGAGGATGCTTGCTGCTCGTTTACTCTTGGGCAGTGGCAGCATTGGCGGCAGGTGATGGAGAAGCGTGGGGAGCCCGCCGGCAGGGCTGTCTGGCGACCAGGCGGCGGCGCTTCGGCGAGCTCGGCAGCGTCGCCATGTATCGCGATGGAAGCGATGGGCGTGGATCGACGGAAGGAAAGCCTCAGCGCCCCCCTATCTGGCGCGCCAAATGTCGGATTACGGGTTCCGGCAAAACCCATGAGGTTCAAACTCCGGGGTGCGCACGAAGATCTTTCTCCCCCAAGCTCACGCTCTCACCATAATCTCAAAGCCTAGCTCTCCGAACCCGAAGAATAAGGGACACAAGAGTTTATACTAGTTCGGGCCACCGATGTGGTGTAATACCCTACTCTAGTGTTGTGTGGTGGATTGCCTTGCAGGCTAGGATGAACAAGTACAAGGGAAGAACTACCTCCTGAGGAGAGGTGTTCTTGAGCTCGGTGAGATTGTGTGTGTGTGTATGTGGATGGAATGGATCTGATCCAAGATCAGTTGGGGCCAAATCAGTTGCCTCCTACGGTGGTGGCTAGTCCTATTTATAGAGGCCCGGGTCCTCTTCCCAAATGTTAGGCGGGAAGGGATCCCACAATGGCCAATTTGAAGGGGGACAACTAGTACAAGCTATCCTGACAAAAGGTGGTCTTCGCGTGCCAAAGGCTCTGGTGGTGACACCGTCGTGGGCTTCACGATGACCTCCATCCTGTCGCCCTGCTTGTCTTGGTCTCGTTGCACCGATATGGAAACCTTTGCCTGATGCCTCGGGACTCCTCGCCTGCGTCTGCTCCTTTAGCACCAAAGAGCAAACCAGTACTCCACGCTCGCTGGTGCCCGCCTAGCCTTGGTCGTCATGGCTCACGTCACGGGAACCTCACGAGGTGCCCCTCACCTTGATCTCTCCGCTCCTTGCGAGCCAGCCTAGTGAGGCTGCCCCTGAGGAGGTCTTGTGTCACCCGCCTCACGAGGCTTGGCCCGTCGCGAGGGTCTTGAGTGTCTGCTGGTGAAGATGGGTCGTACCAGGCCGCTAGTGGAGCCACGCCGTGGGCCGCAGGCAGGCAAGTCTGCGGACCCCCGTTCCCAGAACACCGACAGGTTGTATGTATGTTGTTGTGTTCATAATGTTGCCATGTTGCTTTGATATGTTGTGGCTGCTGTTGTTATTAGGATATGCTGCTACAGAAGTGCTATGTGTGGTATAGCATAATGATACGTCTCCAACGTATCTATAACCTTTTATTGTTCCATGTTGTTTTATTATCAATCTTGGATGTTTTATAATCATTTTATAGTCATTTTATATCACTTTCTGGTACTAACCTATTGACATAGTGCCCGGTGCGATTCTGTTTTTCCATGTTTTCTATATCGAAATCTATATTTGATGAAGCCCAAATGCCACGAAACTCCATGAGGATTTTTTATGGGCGGAAGGAAGGCAATGGGCCTGGTTGCACAGGGAGTGCCAGAGGGCACAACCCACCGAAGCCGCCAGGGAGGCCAGGCATACTGGTGGATTGTGCCCACCTCGGGTGCCCCGGACCGCCTCTTTGCTCTATAAATACCCCAAAATACCTAAACCCTAGGGGCGAAAAAATATTCATCCAGTAGTCCATGAGTCAAGAACCACGGATCAATATAGACACCATCTCGGATGGGGTTCACCACCTCCATTGGTGCCTCTCCGATGATGTGTGAGTAGTTCTTTGTGACCTTCGGGTCTGTAGTTAGTAGCTAGATGGCTTTCTCTCTCTTGCTGAATTCTCAATACAATGGTCACTTGGAGATCCATATGATGTAACTCTATTTGCAGTGTGTTTGTTGGGATCTGATGAACATCGAGTTTATGATCAGTCATATCTTTTTATATCCATGAAAGTTATTTGAATTTCTTTGATCTCTTATATGCATGATCTCTTATAGCCTCGTATTTCTTCTCCAGTATTTGGGTTTTGTTTAGCCAACTTGATCTATTTATCTTGCAATGGGAAGAGGTGTCCGGTAGTCGGTTCGATCTTCGGTGCTTGCTCCCGATGTGAAAGGAACCGACACGTATGTATTGTTGCTACTAAGGATTAAAGAAGAGATCTATATCTACCGCCATATAGATAAGCGGATCTTGTCTACATCATGTCATCATTCTTATTGCATTACTCCGTTTTCCATGAACTTAATACCTTTGGATGCATGTCGGATAGCGGCCAATGTGTGGAGTAATAGTAGTAGATGCAGGCAAGAGTCGGTCTACTAATCTTGGACGTGATGCCTATGTAATGATCATTGCCTGGATATCGTCATAATTATTTGAAGTTCTATCAATTTCCCAACAGTAATTTGTTTACCCACCGTTTGCTATTTTTCTCGAGAGAAGCCACTAATGAAACCTACGGCCCCGGGGTCTTATTTCTCATATATTTGCTTGTGATCTATTTTTCCTTTGTATTTTTATTCAGATCTATTAAACCAAAAGTCCAAAAATACTTTGCTGCACTTTATTTTATTTGCGACCTATTTATTCAATCTATTACAACTTTCTCCCGTCAACACGCAATTTCTTGCCCCGTACCCCGAAAGGGATTAACAACCCCTTTAACACGTCGGATTGCGAGGTGTTGTTATTTGTGTGCAGGGGTTGTTTACATTGTGTTGCTTGGTTCTCCTACTGGTTCGATAAACTTGGTTTCATTTCGGAGGGAAATACCTACCGCCGTTTCGTTGCATCATCCCTTCCTCTTTGGGGAAACACCGACGTAGCTTCAAGCGACATCAAAAGGAATTTATGGCGTCGTTGCCGGGGAGGATCTTAATCATAACCAGGTTTCTAATCACAAATCTCATCTCCTTGCAATTTACACTATTCGCCATTTGCCTCTCATTTTCCTCTCCCCCACTTCACAAAAATTTGGCATTTTATTCGCGTCTCTTTTTCACCGATCTCTTGTCTCTAGTCCCGATGGCTAGCGTCCCTACTCCTCCTTTGTAACCAGATTTTGAGGTTCTTTACTTCAAGGAAAGACAGGGAGAAAATTTGAAAGATGTCTGGTACAGGCTTATGGAATCGTATCGCGTTTCCAATCTAAATGGGGATGCTAAGGTTTTGCTTCATAATTTTTACATAGGATTGGCTTTGCATCATAGACAACTTCTCGATTTTGCCGCTAAAGGAAATTTTATTGAACTTGATGCCAATGCTGCCTATGAAATCTTAGAGGGAATTTTGGGAATTCCACCTAAAAATAAGGGGTTTCATTTTACCCCCGAGGGAGCTCAAATGCTGGAAAAACTTGGTGGTTTTCATAAACATATGGTTGAAATATAGAAATATAATGAACCCCTCAAACACCTCAATGGTAGTATCAATCGCATGAATACTCTGATTACTCTTTGCAACAGCGATTGGATATTTTGGATCTTAAGATGGTTTCCTTTCCGAAGAATTTAGGGAAGCGTAAAGAGCCTCCTGGGTTTGAGAAAACCCTTACAAAAGTTGCCAAAACTTCGGAAGACAAAACTTAGATCCTTGCTTTATGCCTAGCTAAGGGCGTAAAACTATAGCGCTTGTTGGGAGGCAACACAATGAATAAAATTTATTTTTGCTTTTTGCTTTACATTGTTGAGTGTTAGAACAATTATGCTACTTTTACGATTGTGTTTTTGTGTTTTAATTGGTGTTTGTGCCAAGTAGAACCAATAGGATCTTCTTGGGTGATAGTGGTTTGATATTGCTGAAAAAGACAGAAACTTTGTGCTCACGACAATCATTGTCAAAATTCACGAACATGATAAAATACTAATTATTTGTGCAGAAGATCAATATACAAATTATCTAGGTTGTCCTAGTTTTCAGAATTTTGGAGTTCCATAAGTATTGGAACAAATCAGATTAATGCAATTGTTACTGTTTTGACAGATTCTGTTTTCTTTGTGTTGTGTGCTTATTTTGATGGCTCTATGGTTTTCTTTGTGAGATTTTTCCATATAAAAGTTGGAATACAGTAGACATAATACAAAAGCAAAATAAGAATTCGTTTGATACAACACTTATAGTAGTGGTTTATTTTTCTTACACTAACGGATCTCACGAAGGTTTTGTGGAGTTTTGTGTGATTGAAGTTTTCAAGTTTTGGGTTATCTTCTGACGGATGAAGGAAGAATGTAGAGCCTAAGCTTGGGATGCCCGGCATCCCAAGCTATTATCAGAATGAGCAACCAACTAAGCTTGGGATGCCCCAGTGGCAGCCCGCTTTCTTCAACAACTATCGATATTTTACTCAAGGCTATATTTTTATTAGTCACATGATATGTGTTTTGCTTGGGCGTCTTGTATGATATGTGTCTTTGCTTGTTTTATTTTGTGTTTGAAGTCATCAATCCTTGCTAGACACACCTATTTGAGAGAGTCAAAATTATATCTTGACTTGTTAGAATTGCTCTTTATGCTTCACTTAAATCTTTTATGAGCTAGGACTAGCTCTAGTGCTTCACTTATATATTTTTGAGCACGGTGTGCTTTTTATTTTGAAGAAATGTCCCTTTCTTCACTTAGATTTATCTGAGAGTTAGTAAAATTTTGAAAAAATTCTCTCTTGCTTAACAAATTATTTTGAGAGAAAAGAATTTTGTTATGCTCATGATCTTCACTTATATTTGTTCGAGCTTATGAAAAGCAACACATGAAAATTAGTCCCAAAGTGATAGATATCCAAGAAGGATAAAGTAAGAAAATGTCATGAAGATCATTGGACAAAATAAACTTGATTCTTAGTAATAGTTTTGAGATATGATGATGTGATATGTGAGTCATGTTGATGAGTAATTGTGCTCTAGTAAGAATATTGGTGTTAAGGTTTGTGATTCCCTATGCATGCACGAAAGTCAATAATTATGCAATGAAAATTATATCCTACTTGTGGTGCATTATTCGATGTTAATTATGCTTAATGCTTGCTTATGAGATTATTTGTTTCTTAGTTGTTCGCTTCCCAATCTTTTGCTAGCCTTCACTTTGCACCCAGTATGACCTCTACTTGTGCATCCAAAATCCTTTAAACCAGTTTTGCCATATGAGTCCACTATATCTACCTATATGCGGTATTCTTTTGTCGTTCTAAGCAAATTTGCATGTGCCATCTCTAATTTTCAAAATAAACTTCTCTTTTGTGTATACATTTAAGCTTTGAGCAGTAGCAGTGGCTAATATATTCCATGCTAGATGTGTTATTCTCAAGATGAGTGTTTATTCACTTGTCATTGCGAGAGTAAGGAAAAGGTCTTAGGGATGCCAGTCCGAAATTCAAAAAATGAATTTACTTCGTTTTCAAATAATAAATTCCTTGGAAAGTTTGGTATGGAGGCACTAGTGGATCTGATTAGCCATGGAAAGTGCTAGAATGGTGACAAAAAGAATAAAGTTTATTTTCTGTTTGGGAACCGCCTATGGCATATCTAGCATGGAAAGTGTTCGGAACTCTAAGTCGTTTTCGTTGGTGGGATGGATACACCTCCCAAAATGTTTTTATCTCTAATCTTTCGCTTTGAGCTCTGGCACCTCTACAAATCCCTACTTACCTCTATGAAGGGCCTTTCTTTTACTTTATGCAATTTTTATTTTGAAATTTGAGTCTCCATCCTCTCTCATAAAAAGCACCAACTAGGAGGCAATATGATTGTGCTTAAGTATTGGGTGTAGTTAATATTCGAGTGTGTTTCATGAATTCATCAATGTTTGAGCATGATGGGCTAGGGATAACTTATTTTAGCATTGATATTTTGGAAGACATGGTTGATTGTTGATACGCTTGAGTATCTAAATTATTATGTCAAAACTAGACTATTAATTTGAATCACATAAAAATTCCAAATGTCCATGCTATAAAGAAAAGAATATGATATGACATGATGAACATCACTCCACATCAAAATTCTGTTATTATCACTTACCTACTCGGGGGCGAGTAGGAGTTAAACAGGGATCTTGATCGTCTCCAGCGTATCTATATTTTTATTGTTCCATGCTGTTTTATTATCAATCTTGGATGCTTTATAATCATTTTATAGTCATTTTATATCATTTTTGGTACTAACCTATTGACATAGTGCCAAGTGCGATTCTTGTTTTTCCATGTTTTTTACATCGCGAAATCAATATCGAGATGAAGTCCAAATGCCACGAAACTCCACGATAATTTTTATGGGCGGAAGGAAGGCAATGGGTCTGGTTGCACGGGGTGCCAGAGGCACAACCCACGAGTGCGCCGGGAGGAGGCCAGCGCCATACAGTGGGTTGTGCCCACCTCGGTGCCCCGGACTGCCTCTTTTCTCTATAAATACCCCAAAATACAGAACCCTAGAAGTCGGCGAAATATTCTTCCGGCCGCCGCGAGTCGAGAACCACGGATCCAATCTAGACACCATCTCGGATGGGGTTCACCACCTCCATTGGTGCCTCTTCGATGATGTGTGAGTAGTTCTTTGTAGACCTTGAATCCGTAGTTAGTAGCTAGATGAGTAACTCTTTTTTCATTGTGTTTGTTGGGATCGATGAACTTGAGTTTATGATCAGTCATATCTTTTATATCCATGAAAGTTATTTGAGTTTCTTTGTTCTCTTATATGCATGATCTCTTATAGCCTCGTATTTCTTCTTAGATATTTGAGTTTTGTTTGGCCAACTTGATCTATTTATCTTGCAATGGGAAGAGGTGGCCGGTAGTGGGTTCGATCTTGCGGTGCTTGATCGATGTGAGAAAGGAAGCCCGACGCGTATGTATCATTGCTACTAAGGATAAAAGATGAGATCAATATCTACCGCCATATAGATAAAAGATCTTGTCTACATCATATCATTGTTCTTATTGCATTACTCCGTTTTTCATGAACTTAATACACTAGATGCATGCTGGATAGTGGTCGATGTGTGAGATATGATAGTAGATGCGAGGCGAGTCGATCTACTAATGTTGGGCGTGATGCCTATGTAATGATCATTGCACGGATATCGTCATAATTATTTGAAGTTCTCGAGAGAAGCCACTAGTGAAACCTCATTTGAGTCTTATTTCTCATATATTGCTTGCGGTCTATTTTCCTTTGTATTTTATTCAGATCTATTAAACCAAAAATCCACAAATAGTTTGCTGCACTTCATTTTATTTGCGATCTATTTATTCAATCTATTACAACTTTATCCGTCAACACGCAATTTACGGCGCCGTACCCGAAATGGATTGACAACCCTTTAACACGTCGGGTTGCGAGGTGTTATTATTTGTGTCTTGAGGGCTGTTTATGGTGTGTTGCCTAGTTCTCCTCCTGGTTTGATAACCTTGGTTTCATTTCTGAGAGAAATACCTACCGCCGTTGTGCAGCGTCATCCCTTCCTCTTTGGGGAAACACCGACGTAGCTTCAAGCGACATCACATACTTACTTTTTTCTACAAATAGCATGTGTGCTTCTGACCTGAAATAGCAAATTCAAGCGTGGAGTAAAATGAAGCAAATTCTGTTAAATTCAGTTGGACTTAGTAACTGAAAACAAATTCAGTTAATTGTAGGTTTAATTCAGTTAACTTGAATTAGCTAGCAACAATGAAGAAAATTCAGTTAAATTCAGTTAAACTTAGTTAACTAAATACAAATTCAGCTAATCAAGGCCACATTGGGCCTTAACTTGAACTAGCTGGCAACAATGGATCAAATTCAGTTAAATTCAGTTAAACTTAGTTAAACTTAGTTAACTGAATACAAATTTACCAAATCAAGGCCACATTGGGCATTAACCTGAATTAGCTGGCAACAATGAATCAAATTCAGTTAAACTTAGTTAACTGAATACAAATTCAGTAAATCAAGGCCACATTGGGCCTAATAATGGGTTGGTTTTTACTGTACATGACTAATATTAGCCTATAATAATGGGCTGGTTTTTTACTTTTCTACATAATATTAGCCTATAATAATGGGCTGGTTTTTAATTTTCTGCCTTATATTAGCCTATAATAATGGGCTACCAGCCACCCACCACCCAGATTAACTTATGCCTACCTACCACCCACCATTACTTCTATATAAGGCGCACCCCATTTGCACAAACAACAGTCAAACCCAAATCCATCCCTTCTCCTCCCCCTAGCCGCCAGAGAAAACCCTAGGAGACATGGATCCTGGAGAGGTCGTAGATGAAGAAGAAGATGTACCCAGGGGAGCCAGGCGCAGAGAGGCAAGGAGGGAGAGAAGGCAACTGGCAGAGACGATCCTTACAGCATGCAACTGCAAGGATATAGAGCAATTCCTGGAGGCATTCCCCCTTGGCTCAAACCCTAGTGATGATGATATCATCTACTAGGCAAGGAGGAGGGCAAATTTCCATCCTTTTCAGGTCACTAGGCAGTGGTGGACTGGGATTCTCTACCCATGAATCTTCTCTTAAGTTTCTGTGCTAGTAGATCTACCTTTTTATCTATGTATGAATGCAGTGCATGTCAATGGCTAGCACAGAAACTTAAGAGCAGATTCATGGGTAGAGAATCTAGTCTCTCACGCTGGTATTTGAAAGGAGGATGATCCTCTCCTGCCAATGGATATCATCATCACTGGAGGTGTGAGAAGGAATGGATGAGGTGGAATTGTGAACTAAAATGTTGTGTAGGTGTGAGTAGTTATTATAGATTGGCAATGTTGCTTGTGTGTAATTAACAAGGTGGAAGTATTGTTGTAATCATTAATGTTGACTAAAGTCATTGTCTCATCAAGTTAACTAAGTTTAAGCTAACTAGCTGGCTACTTCATTGTTTCTAACTAATTCAAGTTAGCTAATGAACTCTGATTCTAATTTGCTAATTATTTTAGGTTACTAAGTCAGCCCAATTTAACAGAATTTGCTTCATTGTCTTGCATGATTGAATTTGCTATTTGGTCGAGAAGCACACATGCTATTTGTAGAAAAAATAAGTATGATGTCCATACATAGCATACGTAGTAGCATATCCTAATAACAACGACATCACAACATATCAAAGCAACATGGCAACATTATGAACACAACAACATACATATAACAAATCGTGACGGTGGTTCAACACATAGGTAGTTCGCGTGATAGTTCAACACTTACCAAAGCAGTTCAAACCATGACATTGAAACTACAAATAACTTATGTGCTCAACATATATGATGCACACTAACTACTAACTTATATCTGAAACTTTATACTACTTAGCATACCTAACTACTTCATCTTGATTACGCATTCTTTAGATCTTGATTGTCGGATTTTGGGTTCAGCGGACCCTTGAGTTGAACCTTTGGGGTGTGCGGAGATCTTCCCCTACCGGTTCATGCATGAAGGTTTAGCGAGGATCTAAACTACGAGCGATGAACAACACGGGACCACGAGGTTTATCTTGGTTGGGACCCCGTTGTGGTGTAATACCCGGTGTGTGGTGTGGTGGATTGCCTTAAGGGCGATGATGAACAATACAAAGGGAGAACAGCCTCATGATGCATTCTTGAGTTAGTCACGATGAGCTGCTTGGGTGAGGTCGGTCGCCTCTCTCTCTCTGCTAGGTTTCTGTCGATAGGTCTCTTCGGGTTGATCGACCGACCTCCTCTCTTTGTGGTGGCTAGTCCTATTTATAGAGGAGGCCTTGGCCTCTTCCCAAATAATGAGCAGGAAGGGCTCCAACAATTGGCCATTTATAAGGGAACATCAGTACACTTATCTGGCTAAAGTTGGTCTTCGGCTGCCAAAGGCTTTGATGGTGACGCCCTCCTGGGCTCCACGATGACCTCCATCCTGCCGTTCTGCTGGTCTTGGTCTTGTTGCACCGAATTGGCAATCTTTGCCCGATGCCTTGGCCTGTGCTTGCCTCCTTTGCACCAAGGGAAGCGAGGACCTTCTGTGAGCTGGTGCCCTTTGGCGCCCTTTGGTCTCGTCGTCATGGCTTGCGTCACGGGGCACCCTCGTGAGGTACCTGCCTTGATCTCAACACCTCCTCATGAGCTTTGCTGGCGAGGCTGCTCTGAGAAGGTTCTGTCGTCCGCCCAGCAATCTCAGCCCCTCGCGAGGTCTTGAGCTTAGTGATGGCTGGGCGCGATGGGCCCCACGAGCCCTGCTGCGGGCCTGAGCGAGCAAGTCTGAGGACCCCGTTCCCAGAACACCGGTGATAGCCCGGACCCAAGCCGCACCGGACTTGGCTTAGCGCGAGAAGCGAAGGGGCAAGTCTGAGCGCCGTGGGCCCCAACAACCTGTGACCTTGGGTGCAGCGTGGCGATTGGTTGGTGGTGGGTGTCTCCGCCTCCCAAGCGCCTCGGCAAGCTGCCCCTCCCCGGCAGAAAGGAGGCCGGGCCAGACTTGGTGCTTGTTCTCGCTCGTCTTGCTCCAGATCCCCTTTCTCGCCCTACTCCTCCTTGCTTAAAAGAAATCCTCGGATCTATCTCAATCCTTCCCATCCTGCAAGCCATGGCGCCTCGCAGAACCCGACTAAGGCTGGTACCTCCCGGCTCTGGATCCTCCGGCGTGTCGTGAAGAATCTCGCCCTCATGTCTTGGGAGGGCGGTGGCCTTGAGCAACAAGGGCGGCTGTGCTCAAGGCCGGCTCGATCAGCTGAAGGCGAGGGCACCTTCTACCCATTCTTCGTGGCGCCATCGCCGTCGGTCTGGTCCCTCCTTTTCGAGTTCTTCTTCTTTGTCCTCCGCCAATACAACTTGCAAGCTCTGCATCTTCACCCCAACTCTGTTCTTCTCTGGCGATTTTAGCCTACTATTGTGAGGCTCACGTTGGGATAAAAACCTCGGTGGATTGCTGCGCCATTACTTTTCCTTGGTCTCCGTGGCTCCATTCTGCGTCTGTGAGCTTAACCGCATACTCCGGCTCAACTCCATCTCGAAGCCGGGAAGAGGATTGAGGCTTGAGGAGCAAGTGGGTCATGGTGGGCGTCAGGCGCATCCATCCCTGGCGCTGCCGTCAGGGCAGCCGAGGCCGTTGATCACGTGATCTCACGCGGAGCTCCTCAATTCTCGCGAAGATGTTCTTGAAGAGGATAAGCGGACTGTGGCCCAGCCAACTTGGGGGCGGCGAAGGCTGACGGGGCCACGCTCTGAGGAGTTCTGGAACATCAGGTGGCTCCGCTCAGGGAACATTCAGCCTGTTGTGGAGGCTGGGGGAGGCGGCGGCGACCTTCGCTGACCTCGAGGCCCTCCCGATGAAGACTGGCGCGGCTCTCCATTCCTTGGTCGGGGGCGTGGCGATGTCGGGCGCTCCCATCCCCTGTTCCTTAGCGATGGTGGGAGCAAGTGGTGAGCACCATGCCCACCTTCAATGGTGAGGGCTGGTGCAGAGCAGAACTCCAGGGATATGGCGATATTGGCGGCAGTGAGCGTTTCCTCCAGCAACTCCAGCGGGAGGCGAGGAGGAAGAAGGAGGTGGAAGGAGAAGGTTACAGCCCGAGGCGCTGGCGAGTCAGGCGACTCCTTCCCTCGGTGCAGGTCGCGCCCCGCTCCATCTTGAGACGGCGATGAGGCCGATGCAGGCGAGGAGGAGATTCTCCTGGTCGAGGAAGGAAGGTGGGATGGTTCCCACAGGGTCCGCTCGACTCGAGGCGTCTGAGGCCAGCTCCGCCCTTCCAGCGCCCTCTGCCCCGGGCCTTCTAAGGCTGACCCTAGCTGCAGGCTTCGGGCTTCAAGTTGGTAGGAGCTGCTTGAGCCAGCAGCAGCGACGATAAGTGCTCGATCCGTGTTTTGCCTTGCTTACGCATTGAGACTAACGTCTGTATTTTCTTGACCAGGTTGGCTTTGTAGCAAAGAGGTGAAGGGGCTCTGTGACCCTGCTTGAGGCAGGTTACTTTGCCGTGGCTGCGACTCCGCTTCTTGAGGAAAGGAGGCGTGGCTCGCGCCTCCCCTGCCGGTCATCCTCCACGAGCCCACAGGGGCACTCTAGGGGTGAGTCAGCCCCGTGGTCCCGTGACTCCGGAGGTGCTGGGCAGCGTTGTTGCTGAGGTGCCCAAGGCCGGGGCTCCTTCTTCCCAAGCCGTGATCACGCTGCCCTCTTCTAAACCTGCTCCGCAGCTCCGATCTCTTGATCCTTGACCATCTGGATCAAGCTGCCCGACAAGCTGGCGGCTGCAAGAGGATCTCGAAAGCTGATCCCGTTGTTGTTTGGCTTTTATCTTCCAACTCTCCAAGTTGTTGTTTGGCAACCAACTAGCTCGGGGTATCCAACACAGATTCTTGGAGAGCGGGTGGTTCGGAGGAAAACCAGCATAATCACGAACTCAACATAGCGGTCAGGTGACAACCTGGTAATACTTCCGAGAAGATATTCGGAACATCACGAACCGTGTTACTAAGCTTGAGAACAATCTTGCTTTTCAGAGCAAGATGATATGATCAAATAAGCAAGGGACTGAAAAATCCGAACTCATTGATCGAAGAGTGCACCAGAAACAAGGACTAGGTAGCACAATCAACCTTAGGATGAAGATTTAATAACCAACTTTCTGAGAATGAGAATATTATCCATTTACTACCAAGCAACACGGTTGCTAGGAGTATTGATTTCACACATCATGGTTCACTTGTCGGCATTCCGGTTACAACAACACGGGACCGAGGAATGAATAATGATAGCGAGAGGTATCAACTGCGTCAAGAATTCATAAGAGGTGGTGCAATTCTCATGACATTCTTGACATAAAGATGGTAACACTCAAGGTAGAAACGAGCAAAAACTGGTTTAGCATTTTGATCCACGGAATACACTACTTGACCCAATCCTCGAAGTGGACAAAGTCTTGAGTTTGTTTCTCCAAGTCATTCGGATAGAATGGCAGCAGCGGACCACAGAGTAATAGGCATCGATAAGCGAATGCTCGCATACTCTTGACTATCAATTGATAGGCGAGGTCGAGTACAACTAAAGAGAACAACTCAAAGGCATTATAATTTTACGAGTTATGGATGCATAGATTAGTATGTCGGTGAAGCTCAACATTTCTTAGGATAACCCATGCGGAAAGGTAGAAGCTGGCAGATTCACAATTATGAATGGAGAACTCCTCAAAAGTACTACGATTGTGATCTTCGGTTCAGCGAGGAACTTCTGCCATAAGCGGTTCATAGTATTTGGAAGAAGGAAATACCACGGACCTCGAGGACTATCATAAAGTTACTAATATCCTAAAGGAACTAGCAAACACTATCAACAGAGGAGGTAAGTAGGGTGAATCTCGGGTTCAAGAACCGAGGAATAGAATACCTACTAACTAAATGGAATCACAGGATGCTTTCGAGAATAATGGCGAGAATCATCACACGGGAACACAAAACATGGTTATGCGCCCTCGATGCGGCTATATCTCCCCGTGTCGAAGCACGACTTGAGCATAACCGCATTGAAAGCAATGTCATAAGTGAGGTAATCTTCACACAACCCATGTAATACATAAGGAAAGAGATACTTAGTTGGCTTATAGTCGCCACTTCACACAATACATAAATAAACATCCATCATCGAGATTACACTCAAGGTCAGACTACTGGAACCAAAATAAAAGACTACCCCAAGTGCTACGGATCCCGATCATCCCAAGCTGGGCTCCACTATTGATCATCGGGAAAAGACACATAATGCGACCACGTTCCTCGTCGAACTCCCACTTGAGCTCGGTTCGTCACCTGCTTGGCATCGTCGGCACACTGCAACTGTTTTGATAGAATCATGAGTCACGGGGACTCAGCAATCTCACACCCGCGAGATCAAGACTATTTAAGCTTATAGGAAGACGAGTTGTGAGGTGGAGCTGCAGCAAGCGACTAGCATATATGGTGGCTACATTACATAAAGAAGCGAGAAGAGAAGCAAAGCACGGTCGTGAAGCTAGTAGCGATCAAGAAGTGATCTGAACTACTTCGTCAAACATAACTCCAACACCGTGTTCACTTCCCGACTCTGCGAGAAGAGACCATCACGATTACACATGCGGTTGATGTGTTTTAATCAAGGTCAACCGGGTTTTCTACAACGGACATTAACAAATTCCCATCGCCTCATAACCACGGGCACGGCTTTGAAGATAAATACCTGCGGGGTGTGCCAACAACCCATTATAAGCTCTCACGGTCAGCGAAGGATGTTCCTTCTCTGGGAAGACCCGATCGATCTCGGAATCCCGGACTACAAGTCATTTCGACAGCAATAAAACAAGACCAGCAAAGCCGCCCGAATGTCCGACAAATCCCGATAGGAGCTGCACATATCTCGTTCTCGGGGCACCGGATTGTCCAAGCTTCGATAGGCCATCTCGAGTTGCCTGATGGCCCACGGTGGTGACGGAGTTGGACCAGCACTTTCGGAGGAGAAGCGGCCGGGGGTTAAAATAAAGATGACCCTCGGGCTCATGAAAACCGGGAAAAAAAGGCTTAGGTGGCAAATGGTAAAATCAAAGTTGGGCCTTCTTTGGAGGAGTCTTATTCAAAGCGAACTGTCAAGGGGTCCCATAAATCACCCAACCGTGTAAGGAGCGAAATCAAGGAACATAACACGGTATGGCGGAAACTAGGGTGGCAAGAGTGGAACAAAACACCGGGCATAAGGCCGAGCCTTCCACCCTTTACCAAGTATATGGATGCATTAATTATAGGAGATATATTGTGATATCCCCAACAAGTAAACATTTTACAACAAGGAACAACATCTCCATGTTCCAATAAGGAACAAACTTCATCTTCACTGCAACTACAGCGCTATAAGAGAAATTTGAGCAAAGCGGTAACATAGCCAATCAACGGTTTGCTAGGAAAGGATGGTTAGAGGTTGGACATGGCAATATGGGTGGCATGATATAGCAAGCGATAGGCATCGTAGCATAGGCATAGCAAAAGAGCGAGCATCTAGCAAGCAAAGATAGAAGCGATTTCGAGGGTATGGTCATCTTGCCTGCAAGGTTCTCAGAGTTGTCGAAAGCTTGATCCTCGTAAGCATTCTCAACAGGTTCCTCGTTCACGTACTCGTCTCCCGGCTCAACCCAAAGCAAGAACACAAACAATGGAACCACAATAAATCACGGTGCAATGCACAAGCAACATGATGCAATACATGGCATGATATGCGAGATGTGAGATGCAATGCATATGCGTGCTCCGGAAGGAAAATGATGAACCAGGCATCAACTTGGCAAGCCAAGTATGCCGCTGGAAAGGTGAGATGATTTCGGTTGAAATCGATATAAAGATCACCGGAATCGGATGCACGGTTTGCAAATGACAAGCAAAACAAGAATGGCATAAATCTGCCACTAACAGCATGATACCACTTAGCAAGCAACAAGAAAATAAGCTACTGCATCCAAACGTACCAACAGAGAATATGGCAGTGATATACTCAAGATGCTTGACAAAAGATGAACACTGAGCTACGGCTAAATCACATCATAACAGGTCCAAACAAGCATGGAAAAAGTGCAAAATATATAAGCTTCACAGACTTAGACAAAATACTGAACATGGCAGAATCAGCATCAGGAAGCAATGTTCAGAGCAAGCAAACAACATGCTACAGGAACTTATAATAGAAAACCAGGCATGGCATGAATCTACCCAAAGCATAGAACAAAAGTCCCTTACTGACCATGAGCCAAAAGGGATCATAAAATATGATGGCACCCACGTAAACATAGCAAGTTTCGTTAACAGATTCAGCAACAGGGCATGACAAAAACATATAACAAGTAGGCATGTTTAAGAGCTCGAAGCACTCCTTACAGAGCATTTCATGATAAACTAAGCATACATACATCAAGAAGACATGGCATAGAAGCTATACATGGCAAGAACGACATCATAGAATACACGGATCAACTACAACAACCTTGGCAAAATCGATTAACATGTAAACAATCTGCCAGAAACATTTTATAGCAAAAGTAGAGCTCGATTGACTCAAGCTATGGCACTCCATAATTGAAAAAAAGGGCATGGAATAAAAATATCAGCAAAACAGGGGCTGAAATCAGCAACATCATGAAGCCTAGTTTGCATGCTTGTGCTAGTCACCACAGAGATCACAAAAATACATGGCATACACCCCTGTAAAGATGGCATGGCATATTACAAAACACATGTAGGACTCAAGTTCATAGGATGCACACATCAATCATGGCAAAAATGACAAAAGTGCATGTACTGATAAGAAACTGAAACTAACATCACATAGCCCTCTTCCAACAGCATTTCGGGCATCAAGATGAGCTCAAATGAAAATGATGCAATAAGATGAAATGATCTACTCATCGAGACGAACATTTTGACATATTACTGCATGAAAGCAGACTACGGGTGCAAAGTTATGGCATGATGAAAATGAGACAAAATAATCAAAGGAATATGACTTGGGCGAAAATCGGGGAGAAGAAGTCAACCCGCCGTGGATCTCAGATCCGATCGGATCCGTCTGCGGACTCAGCGAGCCAATGGCTCGCGGGCAGCGCCGGAGGAGGAGGGCGAGGGCAGGCGGAAGCGAGGCGAGGCAGCGAGGAGCGGCAGGCAGGCGCTTGGCCAGGTGGCAGTGGTGCCGTGGGCAGTGTGACAAGCGTCTGTGTGTGCGGCAGGCCAGCAGGTGGCCAGGCCGTGTGTGGGCGGGCAGGAGGGCCTCCGCAGCCTGGCAGTGTGTGGCAAAGTGTACGTGGTGTGTATGATGATAGTCCGAGAACATGGCGGGTTTCATCCGTATGAACCGGACGTGTCCATGTGGAGGAGGCAGACCTAGGGTTTGGGATCAGGAAATTTTTGGAGGAGGCTATATTTATAGGTAGAAGGAGCTAGGAGTGTCAAATGAGGTGTAGTTTTCGCCCGCGATCATGATCCGACGACGGAGAGCATGGAAGTGACTTAGATGGGTTATTGGGCTGTTTTGAAGGGGTGTTGGGCTGCAACAAAAGAGGCCTTTCTTGAGAGTGCGGTTAACCGTTGGAGTACCAAGCGAGCTCAAATGACCCGAAACTTGACGGGTGGTGCACGGTGGTGTACCAAGGCCACTTGACAAACCTTGGTCCATTCAGAAAGTTTAGTACCCGCTCATGGAAAAGCGTAAAAGGGGCCTTGAGGACATAGGAGTGCGGATTGCAAAAGCGGACAACAGGGAAAATGCTACGATGCATAAGGCGAACACGTATGCAAATGAGATGCACATGATGACATGATATGAAATGCATGACATGGACAAAATGCAAAAACAAAGACAAAAAACCCAACCACGGAGGAATATCATATCACAATGCTGAAAATGGCAAGAGTTGGAGTTACAAATATGGAAAGTTACATCCGGGGTGTTACAACACTCCACCACTACAAGAGGATCTCGTCCCGAGATCTAGGACTGAAAGAACTCCGGATATTCGGAACGGAGGTGATCCTCGCGCTCCCAGGTGGCTTCTCGGTGGAATGGTGTGACCACTTCACTTTCAGGAATTTGATTGACTTGTTGCGAGTCTTGCGCTCGGTTTCTTCAAGAATAGCAACGGGGTGCTCATGATAAGAGATCTTCTTGAAGGTCAATCTCTTCGAAGTTGATAGTGCGCTCAGGAGTCTTGAAGCACTTGCGAAGCTGTGACACGTGAAACACATCGTGCACGTTTGCGAAGTTGGACGGAAGCTCAAGTTGATAGGCGAGATCGCCTCTTTTGCCAATTATCTTGAAAGGACCCACGTATCTAGGGGCAAGCTTCCCTTTGATACCGAAGCGACGAGTGCCTTTCATTGGAGAGACAGGAGGTAGACATGGTCTCCGATTTCAAAAGCCACATCCGCGGTGCTTGTCATCATAATAGCTCTTCTAAGCGATTCGCGACTTTGAGATTCTCACAAATGACTTTGCACATTTCTTGACCCCGTGATCAAGTCGTTGCCAACAAGTTGGCGTTCACATCTCGGACCAATTGAGAGAATCGACACTTTACGCCATAGAAATTTGAATGGGGCCTTGCTCGAACTACGCTTGGAAGCTGTTGTTGTAGGAGAACTTCGGCATATGGAAGACAATCTTCCACTTCATACCGAAAGAAATGACACAAGCCACGAGCATATCTTCAAGGATTTGATTGACTCGCTCGACTTGGCCACTTGTTTGAGGGTGGAAAGCTGTCTTTGAAAGCGAATGTTGGTGCCCATGGCCTTACGAAAGAATCCCAAAACTTGGAGGTAAAGATGCTGCCCAGTGCTGAAGAGATCAATTGTGGAATGCCATGCAAGGAGACAATTCTGGATGTGTATAGCTCTGCCAACTGAGCTGCTATGGTAGATTCTTTGATAGGAAGAAAATGAGCCACTTTTGTAAGCTTGTCAATGACAGCGAAGATAGCATCATTTCCACGCTTGGACTTTGGAAATCAGATCACGAAGTCCATCTCGATATGATCAAACTTCCATTACGGAATAGCAAGAGGTTGGAGGAGACCAGCTGGTGGTTGGTGTTCTGCTTTCACTCTTCTGCGAGACATCACACTCATTCACGAATTGAGCAATTTCTCGCTTCATTCGAGTCCACCAATATATTGCTTGAGGTCATGGTACATCTTCGTACTTCGGGATGAATGGATAGGAGGAAATGTGTGCCTCGTTCATAATGACTTTCGTAGATCACCCTTTGGAACCACAATCCGGTCCTCGAAGAAAAGTATCTTTGTCATCAATGTGGAAGCACTTGTACTTGGAAATGCCCTTGTCGATACCACGTTTCACCTTTTTCACCATGGTATCCAGGAGTTGAGCCTCACAATTTGATCTTCAAAAGTAGGAGAGACTATGAGGTTGGCAAGAAAGCCTTGAGGAACAACTTGAAGATTCAGCTTGCGGAAGCTTCACGAGATCCGGTTGGAAGGGCTTGAGGATTAAGCTGTTGCAATAAGCCTTCCTGCTCAAAGCATCTGCAATCACATTGGCCTTGCCAGTATATTCAATACTTGGGTTGTACTCTTGAATCATTTCGACCCATCGAGTTTTCACGAGGTTGAGGTTGGGTTGAGTGAAGATATACTTGAGGCTCTTGTGATCGGTGAAAATGTCCACTTTCCTTCCCAACAAGAGATGTCTCCATGTTATCAATGCATGGACAACTGCCGCCAACTCAAGATCGTGAGTGGGGTAGTTCTTTTCGTTGAGCTTCGGTGGCGAGAGGTATAGGCCACAACTCTCTTCTCTTGCATTAACACGGCACGAGACCTTGAAGAAGCATCACGAGAAAACTTGAATGGCTTGGATTCATCGGGAGGAGTCAAGGCAGGGAGGCTGTGACGAGTTTCTCTTTGAGAGTATTGAAAGCAACGTCACACTCGGGAGACGGACATACTTCACATGCTTACGGAGGAGGTTGGAAAGAGGCTTTGCAATCTTAGAGAAGTTCTCAGCGAATCTTGACAATAGCTTGCAAGATCAAGAAAGCTGCGGAGCTGCTTGACGATACGAGGAGGTTCCCAATTCACAATGCAGACACCTTCTCGGGATTAACAGCGATACCCTTGGCGAGAGATGATGTGACCAAGATAAATCACTTCATCAAGCCAAAATTCACATTTGGAAAACTTAGCATAGAATTGATACTCTACGAGCTTGTGAGCACCAATCGCAAATGTTTGGCATGATCCTTCTTATTCTTGGAAGACCAAAATATCATCGAGATAGACCAAGGCGAATTCATTGGTGTAGGGGTTGAAGATGAAGTTCATCATCGAGAGAATGTTGGAGGAGCATTGACAAGGCGAAAGACATGGACGGTATATTCATAAGAACCAAAGCTTGTTACGAATGTTGTCTGGGAATATCTTGTTCACGAATCACGAATTTCATGATAACCCATCTGAAGGTCAAGCTTGGAGAACACTTTAGCACCTTTGAGTTGCTCTAAAAGCTCATTGATGTTGGGAAGTGGATACTTGTTCTTGATTGTCTTCTTATTCAATGGAATGATGTCGACACAAAGTCGGTCCGTGCCATCCTTCTTCGGACAAAAGAACACCACAACCCCAAGGAGATGAACTCGATGCGATCAAACCAGGCGCTCTTGTTCATCGAGCTGCTTCTTCAATTCCTTCAGCTCATTAGGTCCAAGATTGTATGGGCGCTTGCAAAGCGGGTTCGATGCGGGCTCAAGATCGATACTTGAATTCAAGCTGGCGGTGAGGAGGCATGCGGAAGCTCTTACGGAAAAACATCTTGGTACTCACAAGCATTTGGAATCGAGAGATAGCATCAATTCGCCCTTCTCATTGAGAGAAAACAACGAATGGTTTCATCACGAGCAGCATAGATGATCACATCATTAGAAGAGTGAGTCAATTGAATTTCCACAGCAGCACAATCAAGTGAGCTTTGTCTTTGAAAGCCGATCCATCCGAGAATAAGATCAATATCCGAGTCACCAAGGACAATTGGTTTAGCAGAAATCTATAATCGCCCATCTTGATAGAAACATCCGGAACCATGTAGCTTGCGTTCATGCATTTACGGAGAGACAAGCTGCTAAAGGTCTAGGCAAATCTTGGAAAGACAACTCATGCTTAGATGCAAATGGTTTGAGATGAAACTAGCGATGCACGGTGTCAAAAAGAACTTTTGCATGAATATCATTAAGGAAGATTACCCATGATCACATCTGAAGAAACCTCTGCTGCTTGCTGCATTCATCATGTTGACCTTTGCAAACTTGGAATTATGCTTGACCTTTGCATTGCTTGAAGATTTCACGGGGAGGAGGAGGGCGGAAGCCGCCTTTGGTTGAAGCACTTGTTAGCATAGTGACCTTCTGGCGACATTTGTTGCAAGTCACCTCGAGAAGCGGACGGTGGTAAGGAGCATTTGACCTTGGAGCTTGAGAACTAGACTTGTTACGATAGCTTTGGTTGGGCGGGTGGGAAGATCACGACCACTGAGTTCTTCTGCTGATAAAGGGTGGAGCGGAGGAGGAGGAAGGTAGAACCTGGCTGCTTAGCTGCCACTTGAGAGGAAGAAGAAGACTAAAGCTGCATCCCTGATTCTCTTCTTGAAGCCTCACATTTGAGCTGGGTAGCTTCTTGCTTGATGCCATGTTGTAGAATTCATCATACTTTTACGGCTCAAAAAGCATGAGAGCTAATTGCAGATCTTCTCGAGGCCACCTCTTGTGGCGCCCTCGATTCAATCGTACACTAATCATGCATAAATGTATGCGATCAAGATCAGAGACTCACGGGAAGATATCACAACACAACTCTACAAATAAAATAAGTCATACAAGCATCATAATACAAGCCGGGGGCCTCGAGGGCTCGAATACAAGTGCTTTCGATCATAGGCAGTCGCGGAAGCAACAATATCTGAAATCTGAGACATAAGTTAAACAAGGTGCCATAAGATGGCTAGCACAAAGCGGGATCTGGATCGAAGAGGAAGCGGGCCTCTGCACAGGATCCTCCTAGGTCACTCTGAGTGGTCGTCGTGGGCTGCTGCGTAGTAGTAGGCGCCTCCGGAGTAGTAGTCGTCATTGGCGGCGTGCGGCTCTGGGCTCCATCGTCGATTGCGACAATCGAGTAGAGATAGGGAAAAGGGGAACAAGGCAACCGTGAGTACTCATCAAAGTACTACATAAGCAAGAACTACACTACTTATGCATGGATATATGGGTAAAGGCCATATCGAGTGGGTGAAGCTGCGAGAATGCAGAATAAGAGGGGATAGCTAGTCTTAAGAAGACTAAACCACGGACACTGTCTTACCGCAGACGAAGAGGACAACGGAAGTCCTCCAAGTAACATCATATAGCAATAATCCTACCGGCAATCCCCTGCTCATAACCACGGCGAAGCGACCACGGTTATATCGGCACTTGGAAGGGTGTGTTTTATCAAGTATCCGGTTCTAGTTGTCATAAGCTCAAGGTACAACTCCAAGTCGTCACATTACAGAAGATCACGGCTATCGAATAGATTAACTTCCTGCGAGGGTGCACCATCTTACAGCAAGCTTGATCCCATTTGGCGGACACACTTTCACTGGGTCATGCCCGGCGGAAGATCAACACGTCGCAGCCCACCTAGGCACTGTGAGAGGCCAACACGCGGTCTAAACCTAAGCGCTTGAGTGCAGGCCCATCATACTGAGCACACACTGCGTTCGTCTGTGGCGGAAGCAGACCTAGCCAATGAGCGTTCGATCCAATCCGGCAGGCGCCCGCTCGTCGTTGACGTCTGAAGTACTTGGTGATACCACGGCGGGATACCCATAACTTCTCCAGCGTAGATGGTTAGTGCGTATAAGCTCATAGCCAACCGGATCAAATACCAAGACCTCGTTAAGCGTGTTAAGTAACATGAGCGCCGAACAGAGGCAGGCCCACCTCTCTCCTAAGCGGTCTCAACCTGCATGTCGCTCATACAAAGATCCACTCATGGGTGCTCCATCGGCCGACCCGACTTTAGTCTCGCATGTATCATGTATAAAGTATATGGTATATACCGTGATCCACTCCCGAGTGATCACGGCCCGATAATATATACGGCGGACGGACAAGAAAGTAGGACCCACAGATGAAAGTACTAGCATCCTATACTAAGCATATAGGATTGCGGGTAAAGTAACTGTGAAGTTACAAGGGCGGGCTATCAGCGGTATAGGAGTATCAAAAGCGATAACATGCTACACTACTCTAATGCAAGCGGTATAGAAAAGTAAGGCGATATCACAGTGATCAAGGGGGGCTTGCACTGGTTGCTTGGCAAGAGAGAGGTCGTCAACAACGTAGTCGAGGCGGCCATTGCGGCGTCGGTCTCGTAGTCTAGGGAGAAGAGGGAAAAACAATGAATACAAAGTAAGCAGATGCATAACGATGCATGACATGCCAAGCGATGCTAGGCGTGCCCTAACGTGGTAAGAAGAGTCTTGGTTTAGGGGAAAACATCAGGGAAGTTATCCGGTTAGGACGTCTGTCGAACGGATGAGCAGGAGAGGAAAGTTTGCGGAGTTCGATAGGTTAGAGGCGTGTGGTGGGCCGAGCAATTGCGTATCGGATTAGTCTCGTCGTTACGAGCAACTTTCATGTTGAAATTATTTTAATCCGGATTCGGTTAAAGATATGATTATAAAAGATTTTATTAATTTACGGAATTTTAATTAATTATTTAATTAATTTGAAATTGCATTTATGACATCGACATGATGTCATCTTGACATCATCGATCAACGAGGTTGGTGAGTCAACCTGACAGTGGGTCCACATGTCATTCACTAATGACTAATTTAACCTAATCGATTTAATTAACATTGCTTAATTAAGTTAGTTAATGATTAGGGTTAATTAATTCAAATTAATTAGATTAATTAATTACTTAATTAATTTAATTGATGTTTAGGGTTAATTAATCCAAAATTAATTAGATTAATTAATTACTCAATTAATTAATTAATTAGTTAGTTAATTAATTTTATTCATTTCCATTTTCATTTTTATTACTGTTTTTTAATTAAAGCGTTCTTTTTTTTTTTTTTTTGGGGGTGGGGCCCCGTCAGATGTTGAGGCCGTCAGGCAGTGGAGTGCAGGCGGCAGGCGATGCCGAATCGTCAGCCGCGATCGAGGGGATCGAGGCGCGATCGAGGCGGATCAGGCGCCGAGAGCCTGTGGCCATGTGGCCGAGACCACAACCCAGCCCAGCAGCCGTGGCCCAGGCGGCAGCGAGGCGTCAGTGGGGTTGGAGGGGTGGCGAGCAGAGGGGGCTCGGTCGAGAGGCGAGGCGCCGAGCAGAGCGAGGGGCTGAGGCGTAGCGCAAGGGTCATGGGAGAGTCGCCGTCGGAGGAGAAGGAAGGAAGGCCGTGCGGTGGCAGAGCGTCGGATCCAGCGGGGAAGAGGAGCAGGCAGCCGGTCTGTGGCGTTGGCAAGGTGCCAGTGCAGGGCGGTCGGGGAACCTGGCGAAGAAGGAAGAGGCAGCCGGGGGTTGGTGTGTGGCCGTGAACCGGCCCGTCGTGAGGGAGGAAGAGCAGGGAGCCTCGGCTGTGGGGGGGCAGGGTCTCGGCCGTGAGCTCGATGGGGGCAGGGGAGACCGTCGGGGAGGAGGTCGGGGCGCCAGCCGTGGCAGGCGAGCCGAGCCAGTGCCGTGAGGGCCAGGCTGACGGACGGAGGAGGAGGAGGTCTCCGGCGGTCGTGAGGAGGAGGGAGGTCAGGGGCGCGGTGGTGGCGGGGACAGCCGGAGTGGGAGAAGCGGCTGGGTGGTTCGGTCGGGGCCTCCTCGCCCGATCGAATCGAGTCTTGAGGAGGAGAGGCGAGGCGTGGGGAGGAATGGGAATTGGCTAGGGTTAGCCGGTGGGGTGGGGAGGGGTAAGTGGCGGTGGTGGGCGTGGGCGGCCATAGAGGGAATGGGAATGGGCCAAGAGGGGCAAGTGGGGAGGCGGGTGGGCAGAGGTTTCCCTCCCCCAGGTTTAGTCTTCCTTTTTCTTTTATTTAGTTTCTTTTCTGTTTTTTTTATTTTATTTAAAATGCTCTGGCATTTTGTAAAAATCAGTGCACCCCACCAATATTAGGTTAGTTATTTATAAACAGCCCCCGAACTTTTTAGAAATTGTTTTTGAAACTTTTTGCCGTTTGTTTTAGTTTTGATATTTGTTTTAGGTCGGTTTGAATCAGCGAGAGGTTAATTAACATAAGCTGGGGGGATTCTTGTTGCATAACCATCCGGGCGTTACAAATCTCCTCCACTACAAGAAATCTCGTCCGAGATTTAGGAGGTAGAAGGAAAAGTCGGGATATTCATCTCGTAGGCGATCCTCGCGTTCCCGGTGGCCGTCTTGAGTGATTCGACCCTTTGGACTTTGAGAACTTGATGCCTTCGGCGTGTGCGGCGTTCAGCAGTGAGAATCACGGACGGATGCTCTTTATAGGAGAGGTCTGTTGCAATTCGAGCACTTCATGGTCCTTTGCTCGGATTGGGTCCTTGAAGCGGCGTCGAAGTTGGGACACGTGGAACACATCGTGAACGAGAAAGGTTCGACGGAAGCTCCGGTTGATAAGCCACTTTTCCGCCTTTCGAGAATAGTGAAAGGGCCAATATAGCGAGCTAACGCCCTTGATCCGGCGGTGAGCACCCTTCATTGGTGTACACGAAGATAGGCCTTTTCGCGAGTTGATAGACCATGTCCTTGTGATAGCGGTCATAATTACTCTTTTTGTGGTGGCGATCTTGAGATTCTCGCGAATAATGCGGACTTGTTCTTGACATGTTGGATAATATCCGGACGAAGAGTGGGCGTTCCCAGTTTCGACCAGTTCGGAGGGTTGGCACTTTCGTCCATATAACACCGAAGGGGCCATCTTGAGACTAAGCAGTAGCTATTATTATAAGAGAACTTCGGCATCGGGAGAGATTCCTCCATTTCTTGCGAATGAGGCGACACAAGCTCGAAGCATGTCTTGAGAATTTGGTTGACACGTTCAACTTGCCCTTGAGGCTGCGGATGAAAGCGATCTTGAAAGATAAATGAGTACCCATAGCTTCTTGAAAACTTGCGAGAATCTTGAAGTGAATAAGCTGCCACGGTCGGCCCGATAACGGTGGAATACCGTGAAGTGAAACAATTCTGGACATATAGGCGTTGCAAGCTGACTAGCGATGATCGTTTCTTTGACCGCGAGAAAATGTGCAACTTTAGAAAGCGGTCAATGGCGACAAGAATAGCATCATTACCTTTCTGCGATTTGGGAAATCCGGTGTGAAGTCCATTTCAACATGGTCCCATTTCCATTCGGAATAGAGATAGGCTGCGAGTTCAGCAGGCCTTTGATGTTCTGCTTTGATCTGACGGCAAGCGTCACACTCGAAACATAGCGAGCAATGTCACTGCTTCATATTAGACCACGAGAATCTCGGCGAATGTCTTGATACATCTTTGTACTGCCGGGGTGGATACATAGAGGAGTATCATGAGCTTCTTGCATAACCTTCGAGTCATATTCAGGTTTTCCTTCTTACAAGGCACCACTAAGCGGCCTTTGAAGTACAAAGCGCCATCATCGGCAATAGTGAAGGATGAGGATTTCCTTTCTGATGTCTTGTTTAAGCTTGTAGACTTGAGTCAAATCCTGCATTGTCTTTATGGTGCCACGAGATCGGGTTCAACAGCGAGGGTATAGAGGAACCACAGGGAACAACACGGAGATTCATCTTGCGGAACTCCGGAGGAGGGGCGAAGTGCACCGGAGGAACAATATGGAGGTTCAGCTTGAATTCTTCAACAAGTGGGGGCTGAACTTGGTGAACTGAAGGTGGTTGCGATAAGACTTGCGGCTCAAGGCATCAGCCATTACATTAGCCTTGCTGGCGTATAGGAAATACCCAAATCAAAGTGCTGCAGTCTCCATCCATCTCTGCAGCGGAGGTTCAGGTCTGGCTGAGTAAGCAGATACTTCAGACTTTGGTGGTCGGTGTAGATCTACATAGCGATTACCGAGAAGGTAATGTCGCCCTTTGCTTTAGCGCATGAATTACAGCAGCAAGTTCGAGGTCGTGAACTGGGTAGTTCTCTTCGTGAGGCGCAAGCTGTCGAGAGGCATAAGCAACTACTTTGCGCTCTTGCATTAGGACACCGCCTAAACCTTGGCGAGATGCGTCGCGATAAATGTGAAGTCCTTCTTAGTGTCGGGAGGAGCTAGCTTGGGGCGGTCGTCAACTTGTCTTTGAGTGCTGGAAACTTTCGACATTTATCATCCATTGGAATTTGGCGCCCTTATACAGCAGGTTAGTCGGAGGCACGGCAATCTTGGAGAAGTTCTCGGCGAATCGGCGGCAATAGTGGCGAGACCGAAAACCGACTTATGCGTTCTTGGAGGAGTCAATCGAGAATAGCTGAACTCTTTCGGGGTTGGCAGCAATACCATCCTTATAAATGACATGTCCAAGGTAGGTTACTTGAGAAGCAGAATTCACACTTGGAGAACTTGGCATAGAGTTGATGCTCTCGTAGCTTTTCGGCACAAGGCGAAGATGTTCAGCATGTTCTTCTTCATTCTTGGAATAGATCGGGATATCATCCGGATAAACCACGACGAACTTGTCGAGGTAATCCATGAATATATAGTTCATCGAGGCGAGAGAAGGTGGCTGGAGCATTGGTTAAGCCGAAAGACATGGCGGTGTACTCGTATGAACCATAGCGAGTCACAAATGCGGTCTTGGGAATATCCTCCTCACGAACACGGATCTGGTGGTAACCCAACCTCAAGTCGAGTTTGAGAACAACGCGAACCAGCCAATTGATCATAAAGATCATTGATCAGGAAGAGGATACTTATTACGAATGGTAGCTTGATTTATTGGACGGTAGTCTTGGACCAATCGGTTTGTCCCATCCTTCTTCTTGACAAAGAAGGTGCTCCCCAAGGTGAGCAACTTGGGAGAATGAAACCGCTTTGAAGAGATTTGTCGATTTCCTCCTTTAGCTCAAGGAGTTCATCGGCGGCATCTTGTAGGGCAACAGCTATAGGAGTGGTGCACGGTTTCAAGTCGATGGCGAATTCGACAGCTCTAGCGGGGAATCCTGGAAGTTCTTGAGGAAGAGCGTCTTGGAAATGCATAAGCAGCAGGAATGTTTTCAATTCCCTCGAGGGTGCGGCGTTCAATGCATTCAATGCATAGAGCCTTGCCTCGGCATCTTGAACCAGAGCGAGCATTGTAGCTTACGATTTCATCGAAGGGTGCAGCGGATGGGCGGTCTTAGTGGCATAAGCGATTGGCGCCGTATCGCTTTCAACCAATCCATCCCCAAAATGAGGTCGATGTTAGGCGTCTTGAGGATAATGGGGAGGCATAGAATTCCAACCCTTGATTTCCACGGGGCGTCGGCGCCAACCATGGAGGTTTGACATTGTCCCAATGGGGTTTTACCACTACCGAAGAGTTCATCTCTTCACATAACGTCGTGCTTGTATGCAAAGTCTTGAGACATGAATGAATCGATGCTCTGAATCGAATAAAGCAGATCAGGTCTTGAATTTACGAGAGTGTACCCATCACGATGTGAGGCTGGTCTTGAGCTTCGTTCAGATCAACGTGGTTGGCTGAGCTTGCCCATAAGACTTGCCGGTGTTGTTCTTGGTTCAGGTGTTTCCACGGCGATTCTTTGGAAGGGCGATTGATTACGGTTGGTTGCATTCTCTATGCAGTGCCTGGCTGTCACTTTGAAGCATAAGCCATTATTGGGAGTGGGAGCAGGAGCTTGGGGTGGTGGAGCTGGAAGCTTGGCTGCTTAGTTGTGGCGAGGCGAGGTGTAGCATAGTTACGCTTTGAAGCGGTGCATTGGTGGTACATCTTTGTTGGGAATCCATATCTTGCGCCTGCGAGGGCGGGCCGAAGATGAGCCCGTGTCGCAGTTGCGCTTTGTTAGAGCTCTGGTATTCCTGCAGACCAGTTTCGACATTGATAGCTTTGTTCACCAAGGTGGCGAAATCAGCAAAATCGTGCACTAGAAGTGCGAGCTTGATGTCGACTTGAAGGCCGTCACGGAACTTCTCTTGTCTGCGTGCATCGGTTGCAATATCCTCTTGACATAGCGAGACAAGTCCAGAACTCTCGTTGATGAAGCTATGAGTCTTGTTGCCTTGGGTGAGGTTCGGAACTCACGCTTCTTCGGTCCATGACCCCTTGAGGATGAAGCGGGCACGGAAGGCAACTGGAAGTGCGGCGGTGATGAGTGTTCAAGCTGGCGAAATCGCGGTGGCTGTCCCACCATTGAGCTGCGGGTCCCTTGAGGAAGAAGGAAGCAAAAGTGACATAGCTGGCGAGGGCTACATCGTGAGACTCCATCTCATAGGTGATGTCACGGGCGATCATCGACATCCGATGGCTGGGTTGAGCTGCGGTACCTGCTGGGGTTTGCGTATGAAATCCTGCGAGTTGTCCCGTTTGGGTCTTTGGTGCATATTGAGGCGAGGCTGAGCCATCATATTCTCCATGAGCTGGCGATTCATCTCGAGCTGTTGGATCATACCAGCCATGTACTCGAGGCGGTGGTGGGAAGTTGGCACCACGACCACGACCTGCTGGCCTAACCATCTGCTATTATATAACGAGGGTAGTTCAGCATTTGAGAAATTAAGCAAGAGGCAGGAATCATTCATGATGAAACATGCATAATGAAAGCAGCATGATGGGAACTACATAGTAGTTGGCATATCTTACAAAGGAATCATGCATAGAGTTCGATACATAGAGTCGATTACATAGACTACTACATCATAGGCGGCACAGGGCTCATGGCGAATACATCAAATACTAACAAGCAAGTCTACATCAGGTCCCACCTGATGCTGCGGAGGTAGTTGTGCTTTGAAAGCTGATAGTCGGCGGTGGATAGTCCTCCCGTCGGTGACACAGGGGCAGCGGATACTCAGTGCTGAATCCGGCGTCGGGTGGCGAGAAAAGGGCCAAGTCTGCGGAGAGTAGCCTCCCGTCGTAGCCGACACCACCAGGGCATCCGGTCTGGCTGGGTAGATCGCGAGCAGCGGCAGCTCTCCGGATCGGACAAAGGGTGCATCAGCGTCGAACGCAGTAGAAGTCTTGGCGGGTGATGTACAACTCGTGGCGAAAACTCGGTTAGCTCGATCCAGCCCATCGGCATGCGAACAAAGTTACGATGGTGGAAGAGCTCTCTGGTAACGATGGTGTAGGCAGCGGTGTAGTAACCCTCCTCACCAACATCGAGCCGCGATAGCAATGTGCACGAAGGGGAGGTGTCCAACTCTCGATACTCTGCGCGAAGGCGTGTCGAGCAGCATAAGCAACATCGTGGACTGCCATATCGATGGTCACTCCAACACCATGTGCGGTGTGCGGCCGCGATAGTGGACTCATACTCCGAGAGTAGAGGTGGGCGATGGCGCAGTCTTGCTCCTGGTTGTAGTCTGGTACTCCTCATAGGCGGTGTACTCGGGGTGCGGCGATAACCGGATAGGTCATCATCTCGGCTAGCACATGCGAGTGATCCCGAGCACCAATGGCCGTCGTGTGGCGCCGCGACCTGCCTCGTGGGTTCCATCCCGAAAACAAAGGCGTTTCAAAGAGTCAAATGGCGGTGTGGAAATTGTTCAAATACAATTCCAAAAACAACTAAGGCTATATCCATCTTGGGGTGAATGCGGTCACGGGATCCTAGTGATAGTTAGTAAAATCGTTTAACCCGAGTAGAAGAGAGTCGAGTCGAGTAAAGGTCGAGGTAAAAGATCCTAGTACCACCCGATGGCGGCGTGGGCCGTAAAGCACACAGCCAAGTTAGTAAAAGTTTTGCAATGTCTAGACTCGACTTGCCAAGGAGTGTGGAAGAGGATTCCTCTGAGGCGATCGGCTCGATACCAACTTGTGGCGCCCTCGATTCAATCGTACACTAATCATGCGCATAAATGTATGCGATCAAGATCAAGACTCACGGAAGATATCACAACACAACTCTACAAATAAAATAAGTCATACAAGCATCATAATACAAGCGAGGGCCTCGAGGGCTCGAATACAAGTGCTCGATCATAGGCAGAGTCAGTCGGAAGCAACAATATCTGATCTGGACATAAGTTAAACAAGGTGCCATAAGATGGCTAGCACAAAGCTGGGATCTGGATCGAAAGAGAGGCGGGCCTCTGCAGGATCCTCCTAGGTCCTCTGAGTGCGTCGTCGTGGGCTGCTGCGTAGTAGTAAGGCGCCTCGGAGTAGTAGTCGTCATAGGCGTGGCGTCGGCTCACAGGCTCCATCGTCGATTGCAGCAATCGAGTAGAGATAGGGAAAAGGGGAACAAGGCAACAGTGAGTACTCATCAAAGTACTACTTAAGCAAGGAGCTACACTACATATGCATGGATATATGTGTAAAGGCCATATCGGTGGGTGAGCTGCAGAATGCGAATAAGAGGGGATAGCTAGTCTTAACGAAGACTAAACACGGACACTGTCTTACCAGCAGATGAGAAGAGGACAACGGAAGTCCTCAAGTAACATCATATAGCAATAATCCTACCCGGCAATCCCTGCTCATAACCACGGCGAAGCGACCACGGTTATGTCGGCACTTGGAAGGTGTGTTTTATCAAGTATCCGGTTCTAGTTGTCATAAGCTCAAGGTACAACTCCAAGTAGTCACATTACGAAGATCACGGCTATCCGAATAGATTAACTTCCTGCGAGGGTGCACCATCTTACCAACGCAGCAGTCCCATTTGGCGGACACACTTTCTGGGTCATGCCGACGCGGAAGATCAACACGTCGCAGCCCACCTAAACTGTGAGAGGCCAACCACGCGGTCTAAACCTAAGCCTTGAAGTGCAGGCCCATCGCCTGAGCACACACTGCGTTCGCGTCTGTGGCGAGAGCAGACCTAGCCAATGGCGTTCAGTCCAATCGGTGGCAGCGCCGCTCGTCATTGACGTCTGAAGTGCCGGTGATACCACGGCCGGGATACCCATAACTACTCAGCGTAGATGGTTAGTGCGTATAAGCTCGTAGCCAACCCAGATCAAATACCAAGACCTCGTTAAGCGTGTTAAGTAACATGAGCGCCCGAACAGGCAGGCCCACCTCTCTCCTAAGCGGTCTCAACCTGCCTGTCGCTCCGCATACAAAAGATCCACTCGCGGGTGCTCCATCGGCCGACCCGACTTTAGTCTCACATGTATCATGTATAAGTATATAGTATATACCGTGATCAACTCCCGGTGATCACGGCCCGATAATATATACGGCGAGACGGACAAGAAAGTAGGGCCACGGATGAAAGTACTAGCATCCTATACTAAGCATATAGGATTGCGGTAAAGGTAACAACGAAGTTACAAGGGCGGGCTATGCAGCGGTATAGGAGTATCAGAAAGCGGTAACATGCTATACTACTCTAATGCAAGCGGTGTAGAGAAGAGTAAGCGATATCTGGTGATCAAGGGGGCTTGCTGGTTGCTTTGGCAAGAGAGAGAGTCGTCGACAACGTAGTCGAGCCGGCCAGTGCTTGCGTCGGTCTCGTAGTCTAGGGAGAAGAGGGAAGAAACAATGAATACAAAGTAAGCAGATGCATAACGATGCATGACATGCCAAGCGATGCTAAGCGTGCCCTAACGTGGTAAGAAGAGTCTTGGTTTAGGGAAAACATCAGGAAGTTATCCGGTTCGGACGTCTGTCGAACAGATGAGCCGGAGAGGAAAGTTTGCAGGTTCGATAGGTTAGAGGCGTGTGGTGGGCGAGCGGATTGCGTATCGGATTAGTCTTGTCGTTACGAGCAACTTTCATGTTGAAATTATTTTAATCCGGATTACGGTTAAAAGATATGATTTATAAAAGATTTTATTAATTTACGGAATTTTAATTAATTATTTAATTAATTTCAAAATGCATTTATGACATCGACATGATGTCATCTTGGCATCATCGATCAGCGAGGGTTGGTGAGTCAACCTGACAGTGGGTCCGCATGTCATTCACTAATGACTAATTTAACCTAATCAGTTTAATTAACATTGTTAATTAAGTTAGTTAATGATTAGGGTTAATTAATTCAAATTAATTAGATTAATTAATTACTCAACTCCAAGTGTCCTTCGAAGATCCGGCTATCCGAATAGATTAACTTCCTGCGGGGTGCACCATCTTACCGCGATCCCATTTGGGGGACACACTTTCGGGTCATGCCGGGCGGAAGATCAACCGTCGCCCCACCTAAACTGTGAGAACCAACCCGGTTAAACCTAAGCCGAAGTGCAGGCCCCGCCGACACACCCGTTGCGTCTGTGGGGAAGCAGACCCTAGGCGTTCAGTCAATCGGGGCGCCTCGTCGGACGTCAAATGCCGGGATACCACGGCGGGATACCCTAACTACTCGCGTAGATGGTTAGTCGTTATAAGCTTAGCCAACCCGATCAAATACCAAGACCTCGTTAAGCGTGTTAATAAAGAGCGGAAACAAAGGCCACCTCTCTCTAAGCGGTCTCAACCTGCCTCGCTCATACAAAAGATCCACTCCGGGTGCTCCATCGGGACCCGACTTTAGTCTCCATGTATCATGTATAAGTATATGTATATACCGTGATCACTCCCGGTGATCACGGCCCGATAATATAAAGCAGACGGACGAAAGTAGGGCCCGGATGAAAGCTAGCATCCTATACTAAGCATATAGGATTGCGGTAAAGGTAAAACAAGTTACAAAGGGGGCTATCGCGGTATAGGAGTAAACGAAACATGTATACTACTCTAATGCAAGGGTTAGAAAAAGGCGATATCGGTGATCAAGGGGGCTTGCTGGTTGCTTGGCAAGAGAGAGGTCGTCAACCTTGGTCAGGCCGTTCCGGGTCGGTCTTAGTTCTGGGAGAAGAGGAAAAACAATGAATACAAAAACGATGCATAACGATGCATGACATGCCAAGCGATGCTGGCGTGCCCTAACGTGGTAAGAAAGGTCGGTTTGGGAAAACATCGGAATTATCCGGTTGGACGTCTGTCGGAACGGATGAGCCGAGAGGAAAGTTTGCGGTTCGATAGGTTAGGGCGTGTGGTGGGGAGCGGATGCGTTCGGTTTCTGTCGTTACGAGCAACTTTCATGTTGAAATTATTTTAATCCGGATTACGGTTAAAGATATGATTTTAAAAGATTTTATTAATTTGGAATTTTAATTAATTATTTAATTAATTTCAAAATGCATTTATACATCGCATGATGTCATCTTGGCTCATCGATCAGGGGTTGGTAGTCAACCTGACATGGGTCCGCATGTCATTCACTAAATAATTTAACCTAATCATTTAATTAACATTGTTAATTAATTTTAATGATTAGGTTAATTAATCAAATTAATTAGTTAATTAATTACTTTTAATTTAATTAATTTTAGGGTTAATTAATCCAAAATTAATTAGATTAATTAATTACTCAATTAATTAATTAATTAATTATTAATTAATTTTATTCATTTCCATTTTCATTTTTTCATTTTTTTAATTAAAAGCGTTCTTTTGTTTTTTTTGGGGGGTCCCCTTGGGACCTCAGGGGTGGGTGGGCGGGGCGTCCGAATCGCAGCGATCGAGGGATCGGGGATCAAGGTCAGGCGCCCGAGC